>CAKAJI010000464.1:103392-162103 GCA_916610255.1 Lasioglossum lativentre
GTATTTTCAATGATACACTGCATATTTCGTTATATTATAAGGTATTTTCAATGATACACTGCATATGACGTTATATTATAAGATGTTTTCAATGATACACTGCATATTACGTTATATTATGAGGTATTTTCGTTGATACATTACAAATTACCATATATTATAAGGTATTTTCAATGATACACTGCATATTACGTTATATCATAAGGTACTTTCAATGATACACCAACCCTTGCATATTACGTTATATCATAAGGTATTTTCAATGACACACTGCATATTACGTAATATTACAAGGTATTTTCAATGATACACTGCATATTTCGTTATATTATATGGTATTTTCAATGATGCACTGCATATTACGTTATACTATATGGTATTTTCAATGATACACTACAAATTACGTTTTATTATAAGGTATTTTCAATGATACACGGCATATTACGTTGTATTATAAGGTTTTTTCATTGATAGACTAGAATTACCATATATTCTAAGGTATTTTCAATGATACACTTCATATTACGTTTTATTATAAGGTATTTTCAACGATACACTGCATATTACTTTATATTATATGGTATTTTCAATGATACACTGCATATTACGTTATATTATAAAGTATTTTCAATGATAAACTATATATTACGATATATTATATGGTATTTTCAATGATACACTGCATATTACGTTATATTATAAGGTATTTTCATTGATACACTACAAATTACCATATATTATAAGGTATTTTCAATGATACACTGCATATTACGTTTTATTATAAGGTATTTTCAATGATAAACTGCATATTACGTTATATTATAACGTATTTTCAATGATAAACTACTTATTACGATATATTATATGGTATTTTCAATGATACACTGCATATTACGTTATATTATAAGGTATTTTCATTGATACACTACAAATTACCATATATTATAAGGTATTTTCAATGATTCACTGCATATTACATTATATCATAAGGTATTTTCAATGATACACTGCATATTACGTTATATTATAAGGTATTTTCAATGATACACTGCATATTACGTTATATTATAAGGTGTTTTCAATGATGCACTGCATATTACGTTATACTATATGGTATTTTCATTGATACAGTGCATATTACGTTATATTATAAGGTATTTTCAATGATGCACTGCATATTACGTTATATCATAAGGTATTTTCAATGATACACTGCATATTACGTTATATTATAAGGTATTTTCAATGATACACTGCATATTACGTTATATTATAAGGTATTTTCAATGATGCACTGCATATTACGTTATACTATATGGTATTTTCATTGATACAGTGCATATTACGTTATATTATAAGGTATTTTCAATGATACACTGCATATTACGTTATATCATAAGGTATTTTCAATGATACACTGCATATTACGTTATATCATAAGGTATTTTCAATGATACACTGCATATTACGTTATATTATAAGGTATTTTCAATGATACACTGCATATTACGTTATATTATAAGGTATTTTCAATGATGCACTGCATATTACGTTATACTATATGGTATTTTCATTGATACAGTGCATATTACGTTATATTATAAGGTATTTTCAATGATGCACTGCATATTACGTTATACTATATGGTATTTTCAATGATACACTACAAATTACGATATATTATAAGGTATTTTCAATGATACACTGCATATTACGTTGTATTATAAGGTATTTTCATTGATAGACTAGAATTACCATATATTCCAAGGTATTTTCAATGATACACTGCATATTACGTTTTATTATAAGGTATTTTCAATGATACACGGCATATTACGTTATATTATATGGTATTTTCAATGATACACTGCATATTACGTTATATTATAACGTATTTTCAATGATAAACTACTTATTACGATATATTATATGGTATTTTCAATGATACACTGCATATTACGTTATATTATAAGGTATTTTCATTGATACACTACAAATTACCATATATTATAAGGTATTTTCAATGATTCACTGCATATTACATTATATCATAAGGTATTTTCAATGATACACTGCATATTACGTTATATTATAAGGTATTTTTAATGATACACTACAAATTACGATATATTATAAGGTATTTTCAATGATACACTGCATATTACGTTATATTATATGGTATTTTCAATGATACACTGCATATTACGTTATATTATAAGGTATTTTCAATGATGCACTGCATATTACGTTATACTATATGGTATTTTCATTGATACAGTGCATATTACGTTATATTATAAGGTATTTTCAATGATACACTGCATATTACGTTATATCATAAGGTATTTTCAATGATACACTGCATATTACGTTATATCATAAGGTATTTTCAATGATACACTGCATATTACGTTATATTATAAGGTATTTTCAATGATACACTGCATATTACGTTATATTATAAGGTATTTTCAATGATGCACTGCATATTACGTTATACTATATGGTATTTTCATTGATACAGTGCATATTACGTTATATTATAAGGTATTTTCAATGATGCACTGCATATTACGTTATACTATATGGTATTTTCAATGATACACTACAAATTACGATATATTATAAGGTATTTTCAATGATACACTGCATATTACGTTGTATTATAAGGTATTTTCATTGATAGACTAGAATTACCATATATTCCAAGGTATTTTCAATGATACACTGCATATTACGTTTTATTATAAGGTATTTTCAATGATACACGGCATATTACGTTATATTATATGGTATTTTCAATGATACACTGCATATTACGTTATATTATAACGTATTTTCAATGATAAACTACTTATTACGATATATTATATGGTATTTTCAATGATACACTGCATATTACGTTATATTATAAGGTATTTTCATTGATACACTACAAATTACCATATATTATAAGGTATTTTCAATGATTCACTGCATATTACATTATATCATAAGGTATTTTCAATGATACACTGCATATTACGTTATATTATAAGGTATTTTTAATGATACACTACAAATTACGATATATTATAAGGTATTTTCAATGATACACTGCATATTACGTTATATTATATGGTATTTTCAATGATACACTGCATATTACGTTATAATATAAAGTATTTTCAATGATAAACTATATATTACGATATATTATATGGTATTTTCAATGATACACTGCATATTACGTTATATTATAAGGTATTTTGATTGATACAGTTCAAATTACCATATATTATAAGGTATTTTCAATGATATACTGCACATTACGTTATATCATAAGGTATTTTCAATGATACACTGCATATTACGTTATATTATAAGATGTTTTCAATCATAAACTACTATATATTATAAGGTATTTTCAATGATGCACTGCATATTACGTTATACTATATGGTATTTTCAATGATACACTACAAATTACGATATATTATAAGGTATTTTCAATGATACACTGCATATTACGTTGTATTATAAGGTATTTTCATTGATAGACTAGAATTACCATATATTCTAAGGTATTTTCAATGATACACTGCATATTACATGTTATTATAAGGTACTTTCAATGATACACTGCATATTACGTTATATTATACGGTATTTTCAATGATACACTGCATATTACGTTATATTATAAGGTATTTTCATTGATACACTACAAATTACCATATATTATAAGGTATTTTCAATGATACACTGCATATTACATTATATCATAAGGTATTTTCAATGATACACTGCATATTACGTTATACTATATGGTATTTTCAATGATACACTACAAATTACGATATATTATAAGGTATTTTCAATGATACACTGCATATTACGTTGTATTATAAGGTATTTTCATTGATAGACAAGAATTACCATATATTCTAAGGTATTTTCAATGATACACTGCATATTACGTTATATCATAAGGTTTTTTCAATGATACACTGCATATTACGTTATATTATAAGGTATTTTCAATGATACACTGCATATTACGTTATATTATAAGGTATTTTCAATGATACACTGCATATTACGTTTTATTATAAGGTATTTTCAATGATACACTGCATATTACATTATATTATTAGGTATTTTCAATGATACACTAAAAAATTACGATATATTATAAGGTATTTTCGATGATACACTGCATATTACGATATATTAGAAGGTATTTTGATTGATACAGTTCAAATTACCATATATTATAAGGTATTTTCAATGATATACTGCATATTACGTTATATCATAATGTATCTTCAATGATACACTGCATATTACGTTATATTATAAGATGTTTTCAATGATAAACTACTATATATTATAAGGTATTTTCAATGATGCACTGCATATTACGTTATACTATATGGTATTTTCAATGATACACTACAAATTACGATATATTATAAGGTATTTTCAATGACACACTGCATATTACGTTGTATTATAAGGTATTTTCAATGATACACTGCATATTACGTTATATCATAAGGTATTTTCAATGATACACTGCATATTACGTAATATTACAAGGTATTTTCAATGATACACTGCATATTACGTTATATTATAAGGTATTTTCAATGATGCACTGCATATTACGTTATACTATATGGTATTTTCAATGATACACTACAAATTACGATATATTATAAGGTATTTTCAATGATACACTGCATATTACGTTGTATTATAAGGTTTTTTCATTGATAGACTAGAATTACCATATATTCTAAGGTATTTTCAATGATACACTGCATATTACGTTTTATTATAAGGTATTATCAATGATACACTGCATATTACGTTATATTATATGGTATTTTCAATGATACACTGCATATTACGTTATATTATAAAGTATTTTCAATGATAAACTATATATTACGATATATTATATGGTATTTTCAATGATACACTGCATATTACGTTATATTATAAGGTATTTTCATTGATACACTACAAATTACCATATATTATAAGGTATTTTCAATGATACACTGCATATTACATTATATCATAAGGTATTTTCAATGATACACTGCATATTACGTTATATTATATGTATTTTCAATGATACACTGCAAATGACGTTATATTATAAGATGTTTTCAATGATACACTGCATATTACGTTATATTATGAGGTATTTTCAATGATGCACTGCATATTACGTTATATCATAAAGTATTTTCAATGATACACTGCATATTACGTTATATTATAAGATGTTTTCAATGATAAACTACTATATATTATAAGGTATTTTCAATGATGCACTGCATATTACGTTATACTATATGGTATTTTCAATGATACACTACAAATTACGATATATTATAAGGTATTTTCAATGATACACTGCATATTACGTTGAATTATAAGGTATTTTCATTGATAGACTAGAATTACCATATATTCCAAGGTATTTTCAATGATACACTGCATATTACGTTTTATTATAAGGTATTTTCAATGATACACGGCATATTACGTTATATTATATGGTATTTTCAATGATACACTGCATATTACGTTATATTATAACGTATTTTCAATGATAAACTACATATTACGATATATTATATGGTATTTTCAATGATACACTGCATATTACGTTTTATTATAAGGTATTTTCAATGATACACGGCATATTACGTTATATTATATGGTATTTTCAATGATACACTGCATATTACGTTATATTATAACGTGTTTTCAATGATAAACTACTTATTACGATATATTATATGGAATTTTCAATGATACACTGCATATTACGTTATATTATAAGGTATTTTCATTGATACACTACAAATTACCATATATTATAAGGTATTTTCAATGATACACTGCATATTACATTATATCATAAGGTATTTTCAATGATACACTGCATATTACGTTATATCATAAGGTTTTTTCAATGATACACTGCATATTACGTTATACTATATGGTATTTTCAATGATACACTACAAATTACGATATATTATAAGGTATTTTCAATGATACACTGCATATTACGTTGTATTATAAGGTTTTTTCATTGATAGACTAGAATTACCATATATTCTAAGGTATTTTCAATGATACACTGCATATTACGTTTTATTATAAGGTATTATCAATGATACACTGCATATTACGTTATATTATATGGTATTTTCAATGATACACTGCATATTACGTTATATTATAAAGTATTTTCAATGATAAACTATATATTACGATATATTATATGGTATTTTCAATGATACACTGCATATTACGTTATATTATAAGGTATTTTCATTGATACACTACAAATTACCATATATTATAAGGTATTTTCAATGATACACTGCATATTACATTATATCATAAGGTATTTTCAATGATACACTGCATATTACGTTATATTATATGTATTTTCAATGATACACTGCAAATGACGTTATATTATAAGATGTTTTCAATGATACACTGCATATTACGTTATATTATGAGGTATTTTCAATAATGCACTGCATATTACGTTATATCATAAAGTATTTTCAATGATACACTGCATATTACGTTATATTATAAGATGTTTTCAATGATAAACTACTATATATTATAAGGTATTTTCAATGATGCACTGCATATTACGTTATACTATATGGTATTTTCAATGATACACTACAAATTACGATATATTATAAGGTATTTTCAATGATACACTGCATATTACGTTATATTATTAGGTATTTTCAATGATACACTAAGAAATTACGATATATTATAGGGTATTTTCAATGATACACTACAAATTACGATATATTATAAGGTATTTTCGATGATACACTGCATTTTACGATATATTAGAAGGTATTTTGATTGATACAGTTCAAATTACCATATATTATAAGGTATTTTCAATGATATACTGCACATTACGTTATATCATAAGGTATTTTCAATGATACACTGCATATTACGTTATATTATAAGATGTTTTCAATGATAAACTACTATATATTATAAGGTATTTTCAATGATGCACTGCATATTACGTTATACTATATGGTATTTTCAATGATACACTACAAATTACGATATATTAGAAGGTATTTTCAATGATACACTGCATATTACGTTGTATTATAAGGTATTTTCATTGATAGACTAGAATTACCATATATTCTAAGGTATTTTCAATGATATACTGCATATTACATGTTATTATAAGGTACTTTCAATGATACACTGCATATTACGTTATATTATAAGGTATTTTCAATGATACACTGCATATTACGTTATATTATAAGGCATTTTCAATGATACACTGCATATTACGTTATATCATAAGGTATTTTCAATGATACACTGCATATTACGTAATATTACAAGGTATTTCCAATGATACACTGCATATTACGTTATATTATAAGGTATTTTCAATGATACACTGCATATTACGTTATATTATAAGGTATTTTCAATGATGCACTGCATATTACGTTATACTATATGGTATTTTCAATGATACACTACAAATTACGATATATTATAAGGTATTTTCAATGATACACTGCATATTACGTTGTATTATAAGGTATTTTCATTGATAGACTAGAATTACCATATATTCTAAGGTATTTTCAATGATACACTGCATATTACGTTTTATTATAAGGTATTTTCAATGATACACTGCATATTACGTTATATCATAAAGTATTTTCAATGATAAACTACATATTACGATATATTATATGGTATTTTCAATGATACACTGCATATTACGTTATATTATAGGGTATTTTCATTGATACACTACAAATTACCATATATTATAAGGTATTTTCAATGATACACTGCATATTACATTATATCATAAGGTATTTTCAATGATACACAGCATATTACGTTTTATTATAAGGTATTTTCAATGATATTCAGCATATTACGTTATATCATAAGGTATTTTCAATGATACACTGCATATTACGTTATATTATAAGGTATTTTCAATGATACACTGCATATTACGTTATATTATAAGGTATTTTCAATGATACACAGCATATTACGTTTTATTATAAGGTATTTTCAATGATATTCAGCATATTACGTTATATCATAAGGTATTTTCAATGATACACTGCATATTACGTTATATTATAAGGTATTTTCAATGATACACTGCATATTACGTTATATTATAAGGTATTTTCAATGATACACTGCATATTACGTTATATTATACGGTATTTTCAATGATACAGTGCATATTACGTTTTATTATAAGGTATTTTCAATGATACACTGCATATTACGTTGTATTATAAGGTATTTTCATTGATAGACTAGAATTACCATATATTCTAAGGTATTTTCAATGATACAGTGCATATTACGTTATATTATAAGGTATTTTCAATGATGCACTGCATATTACGTTGTATTATAAGGTATTTTCATTGATAGACTAGAATTACCATATATTCTAAGGTATTTTCAATGATACACTGCATATTACGTTTTATTATAAGGTATTTTCAATGATACACTGCATATTACGTTATATCATAAAGCATTTTCAATGATACACTGCATATTACGTTATATTATAAGGTATTTTCAATGATACAGTGCATATTACGTTATATTATAAGGTATTTTCAATGATACACTGCATATTACGTTATATTATAAGGTATTTTCAATGATACAGTGCATATTACGTTTTATTATAAGGTATTTTCAATGATACACTGCATATTACGTTGTATTATAAGGTATTTTCATTGATAGACTAGAATTACCATATATTCTAAGGTATTTTCAATGATACACTGCATATTACGTTGTATTATAAGGTATTTTCATTGATAGACTAGAATTACCATATATTCTAAGGTATTTTCAATGATACAGTGCATATTACGTTATATTATAAGGTATTTTCAATGATGCACTGCATATTACGTTATACTATATGGTATTTTCAATGATACACTACAAATTACGATATATTATAAGGTATTTTCAATGATACACTGCATATTACGTTGTATTATAAGGTATTTTCATTGATAGACTAGAATTACCATATATTCTAAGGTATTTTCAATGATACACTGCATATTACGTTTTATTATAAGGTATTTTCAATGATACACTGCATATTACGTTATATTATAAGGTATTTTCAATGATACACTGCATATTACGTTATATTATAAGGTATTTTCAATGATACAGTGCATATTACGTTTTATTATAAGGTATTTTCAATGATACACTGCATATTACGTTGTATTATAAGGTATTTTCATTGATAGACTAGAATTACCATATATTCTAAGGTATTTTCAATGATACACTGCATATTACGTTGTATTATAAGGTATTTTCATTGATACACTACAAATTACCATATATTATAAGGTATTTTCAATGATACACTGCATATTACATTATATCATAAGGTATTTTCAATGATACACTGTATATTACGTTATATTATAAGGTATTTTCAATGATACACTGTATATTACGTTGTATTATAAGGTATTTTCATTGATAGACTAGAATTACCATATATTCGAAGGTATTTTCAATGATACACTGCATATTACGTTTTATTATAAGGTATTTTCAATGATACACTGCATATTACGTTATATTATACGGTATTTTCAATGATACAGTGCATATTACGTTTTATTATAAGGTATTTTCAATGATACACTGCATATTACGTTGTATTATAAGGTATTTTCATTGATAGACTAGAATTACCATATATTCTAAGGTATTTTCAATGATACAGTGCATATTACGTTATATTATAAGGTATTTTCAATGATGCACTGCATATTACGTTATACTATATGGTATTTTCAATGATACACTACAAATTACGATATATTATAAGGTATTTTCAATGATACACTGCATATTACGTTGTATTATAAGGTATTTTCATTGATAGACTAGAATTACCATATATTCCAAGGTATTTTCAATGATACACTGCATATTACGTTTTATTATAAGGTATTTTCAATGATACACGGCATATTACGTTATATTATATGGTATTTTCAATGATACACTGCATATTACGTTATATTATAAGGTATTTACAATGATACACTGCATATTACGTTATATCATAAGGTATTTTCGATGATACACTGCATATTACGATATATTAGAAGGTATTTTGATTGATACAGTTCAAATTACCATATATGATAAGGTATTTTCAATGATATACTGCATATTACGTTATATCATAATGTATCTTCAATGATACACTGCATATTACGTTATATTATAAGATGTTTTCAATGATAAACTACTATATATTATAAGGTATTTTCAATGATGCACTGCATATTACGTTATACTATATGGTATTTTCAATGATACACTACAAATTACGATATATTATAAGATATTTTCAATGATACACTGCATATTACGTTGTATTATAAGGTATTTTCATTGATAGACTAGAATTACGATATATTCTAAGGTATTTTCAATGATACACTGCATATTACGTTATACTATATGGTATTTTCAATGATACAGTGCATATTACGTTTTATTATAAGGTATTTTCAATGATACACTGCATATTACGTTTTATTATAAGGTATTTTCAATGATACACTGCATATTACGTTGTATTATAAGGTATTTTCATTGATAGACTAGAATTACCATATATTCTAAGGTATTTTCAATGATACACTGCATATTACGTTGTATTATAAGGTATTTTCATTGATACACTACAAATTACCATATATTATAAGGTATTTTCAATGATACACTGCATATTACATTATATCATAAGGTATTTTCAATGATACACAGCATATTACGTTTTATTATAAGGTATTTTCAATGATACACTGCATATTACGTTATATCATAAGGTATTTTCAATGATACACTGCATATTACGTTTTATTATAAGGTATTTTCAATGATACACTGCATATTACATTATATTATTAGGTATTTTCAATGATACACTAAAAAATTACGATATATTATAAGGTATTTTCGATGATACACTGCATATTACGATATATTAGAAGGTATTTTGATTGATACAGTTCAAATTACCATATATTATAAGGTATTTTCAATGATATACTGCATATTACGTTATATCATAATGTATCTTAAAAGATACACTGCATATTACGTTATATTATAAGATGTTTTCAATGATAAACTACTATATATTATAAGGTATTTTCAATGATGCACTGCATATTACGTTATACTATATGGTATTTTCAATGATACACTACAAATTACGATATATTATAAGGTATTTTCAATGATACACTGTATATTACGTTGTATTATAAGGTATTTTCATTGATAGACTAGAATTACCATATATTCTAAGGTATTTTCAATGATACACTGCATATTACGTTTTATTATAAGGTATTTTCAATGATACACTGCATATTACGTTATATTATAAGGTATTTTCAATGAAACACTGCATATTACGTTATATTATAAGGTATTTTCAATGATACACTGCATATTACATTATATTATTAGGTATTTTCAATGATACACTAAAAAATTACGATATATTATAAGGTATTTTCGATGATACACTGCATATTACGATATATTAGAAGGTATTTTGATTGATACAGTTCAAATTACCATATATTATAAGGTATTTTCAATGATATACTGCATATTACGTTATATCATAATGTATCTTAAAAGATACACTGCATATTACGTTATATTATAAGATGTTTTCAATGATAAACTACTATATATTATAAGGTATTTTCAATGATGCACTGCATATTACGTTATACTATATGGTATTTTCAATGATACACTACAAATTACGATATATTATAAGGTATTTTCAATGATACACTGTATATTACGTTGTATTATAAGGTATTTTCATTGATAGACTAGAATTACCATATATTCTAAGGTATTTTCAATGATACAGTGCATATTACGTTATATTATAAGGTATTTTCAATGATGCACTGCATATTACGTTATACTATATGGTATTTTCAATGATACACTACAAATTACGATATATTATAAGGTATTTTCAATGATACACTGCATATTACGTTGTATTATAAGGTATTTTCATTGATAGACTAGAATTACCATATATTCCAAGGTATTTTCAATGATACACTGCATATTACGTTTTATTATAAGGTATTTTCAATGATACACGGCATATTACGTTATATTATATGGTATTTTCAATGATACACTGCATATTACGTTATATTATAAGGTATTTACAATGATACACTGCATATTACGTTATATCATAAGGTATTTTCAATGATACACTGCATATTACGTTGTATTAGAAGGTATTTTCATTGATACACTACAAATTACCATATATTATAAGGTATTTTCAATGATACACTGCATATTACATTATATCATAAGGTATTTTCAATGATACACTGCATATTACATTATATTATTAGGTATGTTCAATGATACACTAAAAAATTACGATATATTATAAGGTATTTTCGATGATACACTGCATATTACGATATATTAGAAGGTATTTTGATTGATACAGTTCAAATTACCATATATTATAAGGTATTTTCAATGATATACTGCATATTACGTTATATCATAATGTATCTTCAATGATACACTGCATATTACGTTATATTATAAGATGTTTTCAATGATAAACTACTATATATTATAAGGTATTTTCAATGATGCACTGCATATTACGTTATACTATATGGTATTTTCAATGATACACTACAAATTACGATATATTATAAGATATTTTCAATGATACACTGCATATTACGTTGTATTATAAGGTATTTTCATTGATAGACTAGAATTACGATATATTCTAAGGTATTTTCAATGATACACTGCATATTACGTTATATTATAAGGTATTTTCAATGATACACTGCATATTACGTCATATTATAAGGTATTTTCAATGATACAGTGCATATTACGTTTTATTATAAGGTATTTTCAATGATACACTGCATATTACGTTGTATTATAAGGTATTTTCATTGATAGACTAGAATTACCATATATTCTAAGGTATTTTCAATGATACACTGCATATTACGTTGTATTATAAGGTATTTTCATTGATACACTACAAATTACCATATATTATAAGGTATTTTCAATGATACACTGCATA
This sequence comes from Lasioglossum lativentre, assembly GCA_916610255.1. NCBI lineage: Eukaryota > Metazoa > Arthropoda > Insecta > Hymenoptera > Halictidae > Lasioglossum > Lasioglossum lativentre. The sequence goes on from CAKAJI010000464.1 coordinate 116,663, forward strand.
TTACATTATATCATAAGGTATTTTCAATGATACACTGTATATTACGTTATATTATAAGGTATTTACAATGATACACTGCATATTACGTTGTATTATAAGGTATTTTCATTGATAGACTAGAATTACCATATATTCTAAGGTATTTTCAATGATACAGTGCATATTACGTTATATTATAAGGTATTTTCAATGATGCACTGCATATTACGTTATACTATATGGTATTTTCAATGATACACTACAAATAACGATATATTATAAGGTATTTTCAATGATACACTGTATATTACGTTGTATTATAAGGTATTTTCATTGATAGACTAGAATTACCATATATTCTAAGGTATTTTCAATGATACAGTGCATATTACGTTATATTATAAGGTATTTTCAATGATGCACTGCATATTACGTTATACTATATGGTATTTTCAATGATACACTACAAATTACGATATATTATAAGGTATTTTCAATGATACACTGCATATTACGTTGTATTATAAGGTATTTTCATTGATAGACTAGAATTACCATATATTCCAAGGTATTTTCAATGATACACTGCATATTACGTTTTATTATAAGGTATTTTCAATGATACACGGCATATTACGTTATATTATATGGTATTTTCAATGATACACTGCATATTACGTTATATTATAAGGTATTTACAATGATACACTGCATATTACGTTATATCATAAGGTATTTTCAATGATACACTGCATATTACGTTGTATTAGAAGGTATTTTCATTGATACACTACAAATTACCATATATTATAAGGTATTTTCAATGATACACTGCATATTACATTATATCATAAGGTATTTTCAATGATACACTGCATATTACATTATATTATTAGGTATGTTCAATGATACACTAAAAAATTACGATATATTATAAGGTATTTTCGATGATACACTGCATATTACGATATATTAGAAGGTATTTTGATTGATACAGTTCAAATTACCATATATTATAAGGTATTTTCAATGATATACTGCATATTACGTTATATCATAATGTATCTTCAATGATACACTGCATATTACGTTATATTATAAGATGTTTTCAATGATAAACTACTATATATTATAAGGTATTTTCAATGATGCACTGCATATTACGTTATACTATATGGTATTTTCAATGATACACTACAAATTACGATATATTATAAGATATTTTCAATGATACACTGCATATTACGTTGTATTATAAGGTATTTTCATTGATAGACTAGAATTACGATATATTCTAAGGTATTTTCAATGATACACTGCATATTACGTTATATTATAAGGTATTTTCAATGATACACTGCATATTACGTCATATTATAAGGTATTTTCAATGATACAGTGCATATTACGTTTTATTATAAGGTATTTTCAATGATACACTGCATATTACGTTGTATTATAAGGTATTTTCATTGATAGACTAGAATTACCATATATTCTAAGGTATTTTCAATGATACACTGCATATTACGTTGTATTATAAGGTATCTTCATTGATACACTACAAATTACCATATATTATAAGGTATTTTCAATGATACACTGCATATTACATTATATCATAAGGTATTTTCAATGATACACTGTATATTACGTTATATTATAAGGTATTTACAATGATACACTGCATATTACGTTGTATTATAAGGTATTTTCATTGATACACTACAAATTACCATATATTTTAAGGTATTTTCAATGATACACTGCATATTACATTATATCATAAGGTATTTTCAATGATACACAGCATATTACGTTTTATTATAAGGTATTTTCAATGATACACTGCATATTACGTTATATCATAAGGTATTTTCAATGATACACTGCATATTACGTTTTATTATAAGGTATTTTCAATGATACACTGCATATTACATTATATTATTAGGTATTTTCAATGATACACTAAAAAATTACGATATATTATAAGGTATTTTCGATGATACACTGCATATTACGTTTTATTATAAGGTATTTTCAATGATACACTGCATATTACGTTATATTATAAGGTATTTTCAATGAAACACTGCATATTACGTTATATTATAAGGTATTTTCAATGATACACTGCATATTACGTTATATCATAAGGTATTTTCAATGATACACTGCATATTACGTTGTATTATAAGGTATTTTCATTGATACACTACAAATTACCATATATTATAAGGTATTTACAATGATACACTGCATATTACGTTGTATTATAAGGTATTTTCATTGATACACTACAAATTACCATATATTATAAGGTATTTTCAATGATACACTGCATATTACATTATATCATAAGGTATTTTCAATGATACACAGCATATTACGTTTTATTATAAGGTATTTTCAATGATACACTGCATATTACGTTATATCATAAGGTATTTTCAATGATACACTGCATATTACGTTATATTATAAGGTATTTTCAATGATACACTGCATATTACGTTATATTATAAGGTATTTTCAATGATACACTGCATATTACGTTGTATTATAAGGTATTTTCATTGATAGACTAGAATTACCATATATTCTAAGGTATTTTCAATGATACACTGCATATTACGTTATATCATAAGGTATTTTCAATGATACACTGCATATTACGTTGTATTATAAGGTATTTTCATTGATACACTACAAATTACCATATATTATAAGGTATTTACAATGATACACTGCATATTACGTTGTATTATAAGGTATTTTCATTGATACACTACAAATTACCATATATTATAAGGTATTTTCAATGATACACTGCATATTACATTATATCATAAGGTATTTTCAATGATACACAGCATATTACGTTTTATTATAAGGTATTTTCAATGATACACTGCATATTACGTTATATCATAAAGCATTTTCAATGATACACTGCATATTACGTTATATTATAAGGTATTTTCAATGATACACTGCATATTACGTTATATTATAAGGTATTTTCAATGATGCACTGCATATTACGTTATACTATATGGTATTTTCAATGATACACTACAAATTACGATATATTATAAGGTATTTTCAATGATACACTGCATATTACGTTGTATTATAAGGTTTTTTCATTGATAGACTAGAATTACCATATATTCTAAGGTATTTTCAATGATACACTGCATATTACGTTATATTATAAGGTATTTTCAATGATACACTGCATATTACGTTATATTATAAGGTATTTTCAATGATGCACTGCATATTACGTTATATTATAAGGTATTTTCAATGATGCACTGCATATTACGTTATACTATAAGGTATTTTCAATGATACACTGCATATTACGTTATATTATAAGGTATTTTCAATGATACACAGCATATTACGTTTTATTATAAGGTATTTTCAATGATACACTGCATATTACGTTATATAATAAGGTATTTTCAATGATACACTGCATATTACGTTATATTATAAGGTATTTTCAATGATACACTGCATATTACGTTATATTATAAGGTATTTTCAATGATACACTGCATATTACGTTGTATTATAAGGTATTTTCATTGATAGACTAGAATTACCATATATTATAAGGTATTATCAATGATACACTGCATATTACGTTATATTATATGGTATTTTCAATAATACACTGCATATTACGTTATATTATAAAGTATTTTCAATGATAAACTATATATTACGATATATTATATGGTATTTTCAATGATACACTGCATATTACGTTATATTATAAGGTATTTTCATTGATACACTACAAATTACCATATATTATAAGGTATTTTCATGATACACTGCATATTACATTATATCATAAGGTATTTTCAATGATACACTGCATATTACGTTATATTATATGTATTTTCAATGATACACTGCAAATGACGTTATATTATAAGATGTTTTCAATGATACACTGCATATTACGTTATATTATGAGGTATTTTCAATGATGCACTGCATATTACGTTATATCATAAGGTATTTTCAATGATTACACTGCATATTACGTTATATTATAAGATGTTTTCAATGATAAACTACTATATATTATAAGGTATTTTCAATGATGCACTGCATATTACGTTATACTATATGGTATTTTCAATGATACACTACAAATTACGATATATTATAAGGTATTTTCAATGATACACTGCATATTACGTTATATTATTAGGTATTTTCAATGATACACTAAGAAATTACGATATATTATAGGGTATTTTCAATGATACACTACAAATTACGATATATTAATAAGGTATTTTCGATGATACACTGCATTTTACGATATATTAGAAGGTATTTTGATTGATACAGTTCAAATTACCATATATTATAAGGTATTTTCAAGGATATACTGCACATTACGTTATATCATAAGGTATTTTCAATGATACACTGCATATTACGTTATATTATAAGATGTTTTCAATGATAAACTACTTATATATTATAAGGTATTTTCAATGATGCACTGCATATTACGTTATACTATATGGTATTTTCAATGATACACTACAAATTACGATATATTAGAAGGTATTTTCAATGATACACTGCATATTACGTTGTATTATAAGGTATTTTCATTGATAGACTAGAATTACCATATATTCTAAGGTATTTTCAATGATATTTTCAATGATACACTGCATATTACGTTATATTATAAGGTATTTTCAATGATACACTGCATATTACGTTATATTATAAGGCATTTTCAATGATACACTGCATATTACGTTATATCATAAGGTATTTTCAATGATACACTGCATATTACGTAATATGCAGTGTATCATTGAAAATACCTTATGATACACTGCATATTACGTTATATTATAAGGTATTTTCAATGATACACTGCATATTACGTTATATTATAAGGTATTTTCAATGATGCACTGCATATTACGTTATACTATATGGTATTTTCAATGATACACTACAAATTACGATATATTATAAGGTATTTTCAATGATACACTGCATATTACGTTGTATTATAAGGTATTTTCATTGATAGACTAGAATTACCATATATTCTAAGGTATTTTCAATGATACACTGCATATTACGTTTTATTATAAGGTATTTTCAATGATACACTGCATATTACGTTATATCATAAAGTATTTTCAATGATAAACTACATATTACGATATATTATATGGTATTTTCAATGATACACTGCATATTACGTTATATTATAAGGTATTTTCATTGATACACTACAAATTACCATATATTATAAGGTATTTTCAATGATACACTGCATATTACATTATATCATAAGGTATTTTCAATGATACACAGCATATTACGTTTTATTATAAGGTATTTTCAATGATATTCAGCATATTACGTTATATCATAAGGTATTTTCAATGATACACTGCATATTACGTTATATTATAAGGTATTTTCAATGATACACTGCATATTACGTTATATTATAAGGTATTTTCAATGATACACAGCATATTACGTTTTATTATAAGGTATTTTCAATGATATTCAGCATATTACGTTATATCATAAGGTATTTTCAATGATACACTGCATATTACGTTATATTATAAGGTATTTTCAATGATACACTGCATATTACGTTATATTATAAGGTATTTTCAATGATACACTGCATATTACGTTATATTATACGGTATTTTCAATGATACAGTGCATATTACGTTTTATTATAAGGTATTTTCAATGATACACTGCATATTACGTTGTATTATAAGGTATTTTCATTGATAGACTAGAATTACCATATATTCTAAGGTATTTTCAATGATACAGTGCATATTACGTTATATTATAAGGTATTTTCAATGATGCACTGCATATTACGTTATACTATATGGTATTTTCAATGATACACTACAAATTACGATATATTATAAGGTATTTTCAATGATACACTGCATATTACGTTGTATTATAAGGTATTTTCATTGATAGACTAGAATTACCATATATTCTAAGGTATTTTCAATGATACACTGCATATTACGTTTTATTATAAGGTATTTTCAATGATACACTGCATATTACGTTATATTATAAGGTATTTTCAATGATACACTGCATATTACGTTATATTATAAGGTATTTTCAATGATACAGTGCATATTACGTTTTATTATAAGGTATTTTCAATGATACACTGCATATTACGTTGTATTATAAGGTATTTTCATTGATAGACTAGAATTACCATATATTCTAAGGTATTTTCAATGATACACTGCATATTACGTTGTATTATAAGGTATTTTCATTGATACACTACAAATTACCATATATTATAAGGTATTTTCAATGATACACTGCATATTACATTATATCATAAGGTATTTTCAATGATACACTGTATATTACGTTATATTATAAGGTATTTACAATGATACACTGCATATTACTTTGTATTATAAGGTATTTTCATTGATACACTACAAATTACCATATATTATAAGGTATTTTCAATGATACACTGCATATTACATTATATCATAAGGTATTGTCAATGATACACAGCATATTACGTTTTATTATAAGGTATTTTCAATGATACACTGCATATTACGTTATATCATAAGGTATTTTCAATGATACACTGCATATTACGTTATATTATAAGGTATTTTCAATGATACACTGCATATTACATTATATTATTAGGTATTTTCAATGATACACTAAAAAATTACGATATATTATAAGGTATTTTCGATGATACACTGCATATTACGATATATTAGAAGGTATTTTGATTGATACAGATCAAATTACCATATATTATAAGGTATTTTCAATGATATACTGCATATTACGTTATATCATAATGTATCTTAAAAGATACACTGCATATTACGTTATATTATAAGATGTTTTCAATGATAAACTACTATATATTATAAGGTATTTTCAATGATGCACTGCATATTACGTTATACTATATGGTATTTTCAATGATACACTACAAATTACGATATATTATAAGGTATTTTCAATGATACACTGTATATTACGTTGTATTATAAGGTATTTTCATTGATAGACTAGAATTACCATATATTCTAAGGTATTTTCAATGATACACTGCATATTACGTTTTATTATAAGGTATTTTCAATGATACACTGCATATTACGTTATATTATAAGGTATTTTCAATGATACACTGCATATTACGTTATATTATACGGTATTTTCAATGATACAGTGCATATTACGTTTTATTATAAGGTATTTTCAATGATACACTGCATATTACGTTGTATTATAAGGTATTTTCATTGATAGACTAGAATTACCATATATTCTAAGGTATTTTCAATGATACAGTGCATATTACGTTATATTATAAGGTATTTTCAATGATGCACTGCATATTACGTTATACTATATGGTATTTTCAATGATACACTACAAATTACGATATATTATAGGTATTTTCAATGATACACTGCATATTACGTTGTATTATGAGGTATTTTTCATTGATAGACTAGAATTACCATATATTCTAAGGTATTTTCAATGATACACTGCATATTACGTTTTTATTATAAGGTATTTTCAATGATACACTGCATATTACGTTATATTATAAGGTATTTTCAATGATACACTGCATATTACGTTTTATTATAAGGTATTTTCAATGATACACTGCATATTACGTTATATTATAAGGTATTTTCAATGATACAGTGCATATTACGTTTTATTATAAGGTATTTTCAATGATACACTGCATATTACGTTGTTATTATCAGGTATTTTCATTGATAGACTAGAATTACCATATATTCTAAGGTATTTTCAATGATACACTGCATATTACGTTGTATTATAAGGTATTTTCATTGATACACTACAAATTACCATATATTATAATGTATTTTCAATGATACACTGCATATTACATTATATCATAAGGTATTTTCAATGATACACTGTATATTACGTTATATTATAAGGTATTCAATGATACACTGCATATTACGTGTATATAAGGTATTTTCATTGATACACTACAAATTACCATATATTATAAGGTATTTTCAATGATACACTGCATATTACATTATATCATAAGGTATTGTCTATGATACACAGCATATTACGTTTTATTATAAGGTATTTTCAATGATACACTGCATATTACGTTATATCATAAGGTATTTTCAATGATACACTGCATATTACGTTATATTATAAGGTATTTTCAATGATACACTGCATATTACGTTATATTATAAGGTATTTTCAATGATACACTGCATATTACGTTTTATTATAAGGTATTTTCAATGATACACTGCATATTACATTATATTATTAGGTATTTTCAATGATACACTAAAAAAATTACGATATATTATAAGGTATTTTCGATGATACACTGCATATTACGATATATTAGAAGGTATTTTGATTGATACAGTTCAAATTACCATATATTATAAGGTATTTTCAATGATATACTGCATATTACGTTATATCATAATGTATCTTAAAAGATACACTGCATATTACGTTATATTATAAGATGTTTTCAATGATAAACTACTATAATATTATAAGGTATTTTCAATGATGCACTGCATATTACGTTATAACTATATGGTATTTTCAATGATACACTACAAATTACGATATATTATAAGGTATTTTCAATGATACACTGTATATTACGTTGTATTATAAGGTATTTTCATTGATAGACTAGAATTACCATATATTCTAAGGTTTTTTTCAATGATACACTGCATATTACGTTTTATTATAAGGTATTTTCAATGATACACTGCATATTACGTTATATTATAAGGTATTTTCAATGATACACTGCATATTACGTTATATTATACGGTATTTTCAATGATACAGTGCATATTACGTTTTATATAAGGTATTTTCAATGATACACTGCATATTACGTTGTATTATAAGGTATTTTCATTGATAGACTAGAATTACCATATATTCTAAGGTATTTTCAATGATACAGTGCATATTACGTTATATTATAAGGTATTTTCAATGATGCACCTGCATATTACGTTATATTATATGGTATTTTCAATGATACACTACAAATTACGATATATTATAAGGTATTTTCAATGATACACTGCATATTACGTTGTATTATAAGGTATTTTCATTGATAGACTAGAATTACCATATATTCCAAGGTATTTTCAATGATACACTGCATATTACGTTTTATTATAAGGTATTTTCAATGATACACGGCCATATTACGTTATAATTATATGGTATTTTCAATGATACACTGCATATTACGTTATATTATAAGGTATTTACAATGATACACTGCATATTACGTTATATCATAAGGTATTTTCAATGATACACTGCATATTACGTTGTATTAGAAGGTATTTTCAATGATACACTAAAAAATTACGATATATTATAAGGTATTTTCGATGATACACTGCATATTACGATATATTAGAAGGTATTTTGATTGATACACTACAAATTACCATATATTATAAGGTATTTTCAATGATACACTGCATATTACATTATATCATAAGGTATTTTCAATGATACACTGCATATTACGTTATATTATATGGTATTTTCAATGATACACTGCATATTACGTTTTATTATAAGGTATTTTCAATGATACACTGCATATTACATTATATTATTAGGTATTTTCAATGATACACTAAAAATTACGATATATTATAAGGTATTTTCGATGATACACTGCATATTACGATATATTAGAAGGTATTTTGATTGATACAGTTCAAATTACCATATATTATAAGGTATTTTCAATGATATACTGCATATTACGTTATATCATAATGTATCTTCAATGATACACTGCATATTACGTTATATTATAAGATGTTTTCAATGATAAACTACTATATATTATAAGGTATTTTCAATGATGCACTGCATATTACGTTATACTATATGGTATTTTCAATGATACACTACAAATTACGATATATTATAAGATATTTTCAATGATACACTGCATATTACGTTGTATTATAAGGTATTTTCATTGATAGACTAGAATTACGATATATTCTAAGGTATTTTCAATGATACACTGCATATTACGTTATATTATAAGGTATTTTCAATGATACACTGCATATTACGTTATATTATAAGGTATTTTCAATGATACAGTGCATATTACGTTTTATTATAAGGTATTTTCAATGATACACTGCATATTACGTTGTATTATAAGGTATTTTCATTGATAGACTAGAATTACCATATATTCTAAGGTATTTTCAATGATACACTGCATATTACGTTGTATTATAAGGTATTTTCATTGATACACTACAAATTACCATATATTATAAGGTATTTTCAATGATACACTGCATATTACATTATATCATAAGGTATTTTCAATGATACACTGTATATTACGTTATATTATAAGGTATTTACAATGATACACTGCATATTACGTTGTATTATAAGGTATTTTCATTGATACACTACAAATTACCATATATTATAAGGTATTTTCAATGATACACTGCATATTACATTATATCATAAGGTATTTTCAATGATACACAGCATATTACGTTTTATTATAAGGTATTTTCAATGATACACTGCATATTACGTTATATCATAAGGTATTTTCAATGATACACTGCATATTACGTTTTATTATAAGGTATTTTCAATGATACACTGCATATTACATTATATTATTAGGTATTTTCAATGATACACTAAAAAATTACGATATATTATAAGGTATTTTCGATGATACACTGCATATTACGTTATATTATAAGGTATTTTCAATGATACACTGCATATTACGTTATATTATAAGGTATTTTCAATGATACACTGCATATTACGTTATTCAATGATACAGTGCATATTACGTTTTATTGTAAGGTATTTTCAATGATACACTGCATATTACGTTGTATTATAAGGTATTTTCATTGATAGACTAGAATTACCATATATTCTAAGGTATTTTCAATGATACAGTGCATATTACGTTATATTATAAGGTATTTTCAATGATGCACTGCATATTACGTTATACTATATGGTATTTTCAATGATACACTACAAATAACGATATATTATAAGGTATTTTCAATGATACACTGCATATTACGTTTGTATTATAAGGTATTTTCATTGATAGACTAGAATTACCATATATTCCAAGGTATTTTCAATGATACACTGCATATTACGTTTTATTATAAGGTATTTTCAATGATACACGGCATATTACGTTATATTATATGGTATTTTCAATGATACACTGCATATTACGTTATATTATAAGGTATTTTCAATGATACACTGCATATTACGTTATATCATAAGGTATTTTCAATGATACACTGCATATTACGTTGTATTAGAAGGTATTTTCATTGATACACTACAAATTACCATATATTATAAGGTATTTTCAATGATACACTGCATATTACATTATATCATAAGGTATTTTCAATGATACACTGCATATTACATTATATTATTAGGTATTTTCAATGATACACTAAAAAATTACGATATATTATAAGGTATTTTCGATGATACACTGCATATTACGATATATTAGAAGGTATTTTGATTGATACAGTTCAAATTACCATATATTATAAGGTATTTTCAATGATATACTGCATATTACGTTATATCATAATGTATCTTCAATGATACACTGCATATTACGTTATATTATAAGATGTTTTCAATGATAAACTACTATATATTATAAGGTATTTTCAATGATGCACTGCATATTACGTTATACTATATGGTATTTTCAATGATACACTACAAATTACGATATATTATAAGATATTTTCAATGATACACTGCATATTACGTTGTATTATGAGGTATTTTCATTGATAGACTAGAATTACGATATATTCTAAGGTATTTTCAATGATACACTGCATATTACGTTATATTATAAGGTATTTTCAATGATACACTGCATATTACGTCATATTATAAGGTATTTTCAATGATACAGTGCATATAACGTTTTATTATAAGGTATTTTCAATGATACACTGCATATTACGTTGTATTATAAGGTATTTTCATTGATACACTACAAATTACCATATATTCTAAGGTATTTTCAATGATACACTGCATATTACGTTGTATTATAAGGTATTTTCAATGATACACAGCATATTACGTTTTATTATAAGGTATTTTCAATGATACACTGCATATTACGTTATATCATAAGGTATTTTTCAATGATACACTGCATATTACGTTTTATTATAAGGTATTTTCAATGATACACTGCATATTACATTATATTATTAGTTATTTTCAATGATACACTAAAAAATTACGATATATTATAAGGTATTTTCGATGATACACTGCATATTACGTTATATTATAAGGTATTTTCAATGATACAGTGCATATTACGTTTTATTGTAAGGTATTTTCAATGATACACTGCATATTACGTTGTATTATAAGGTATTTTCATTGATAGACTAGAATTACCATATATTCTAGGTATTTTCAATGATACACTGCATATTACATTATATCATAAGGTATTTTCAATGATACACAGCATATTACGTTTTATTATAAGGTATTTTCAATGATACACTGCATATTACGTTATATCATAAAGCATTTTCAATGATACACTGCATATTACGTTATATTATAAGGTATTTTCAATGATACACTACAAATTACGATATATTATAGGTATTTTCAATGATACACTGCATATTACGTTGTATTATAAGGTATTTTCATTGATAGACTAGAATTACCATATATTCTAAGGTATTTTCAATGATACACTGCATATTATGTTATATCATAAGGTATTTTCAATGATACACTGCATATTACGTTGTATTATAAGGTATTTTCATTGATACACTACAAAATTACCATATATTATAAGGTAATTTACAATGATACACTGCATATTACGTTGTATTATAAGGTATTTTCATTGATACACTACAAATTACCATATATTATAAGGTATTTCAATGATACACTGCATATTACATTATATCATAAGGTATTTTCAATGATACACAGCATATTACGTTTTATTATAAGGTATTTTCAATGATACACTGCATATTACGTTATATCATAAGGTATTTTCAATGATACACTGCATATTACGTTATATTATAAGGTATTTTCAATGATACACTGCATATTACGTTATATTATAAGGTATTTTCAATGATACCACTGCATATTACGTTATATTATAAGGTATTTTCATTGATAGACTAGAATTACCATATATTCTAACGGTATTTTCAATGATACACTGCATATTACGTTATATCATAAGGTATTTTCAATGATACACTGCATATTACGTTGTATTATAAGGTATTTTCATTGATACACTACAAATTACCATATATTATAAGGTATTTACAATGATACACTGCATATTACGTTGTATTATAAGGTATTTTCATTGATACACTACAAATTACCATATATTATAAGGTATTTTCAATGATACACTGCATATTACATTATATCATAAGGTATTTTCAATGATACACAGCATATTACGTTTTATTATAAGGTATTTTCAATGATACACTGCATATTACGTTATATCATAAAGCATTTTCAATGATACACTGCATATTACGTTATATTATAAGGTATTTTCAATGATACACTGCATATTACGTTATATTATAAGGTATTTTCAATGATGCACTGCATATTACGTTATACTATATGGTATTTTCAATGATACACTACAAATTACGATATATTATAAGGTATTTTCAATGATACACTGCATATTACGTTGTATTATAAGGTTTTTTCATTGATAGACTAGAATTACCATATATTCGAAGGTATTTTCAATGATACACTGCATATTACGTTATATTATAAGGTATTTTCAATGATACACTGCATATTACGTTATATTATAAGGTATTTTCAATGATGCACTGCATATTACGTTATATTATAAGGTATTTTCAATGATGCACTGGCATATTACGTTATACTATAAGGTATTTTCAATGATACACTGCATATTACGTTATATTATAAGGTATTTTCAATGATACACAGCATATTACGTTTTATTATAAGGTATTTTCAATGATACACTGCATATTACGTTATATCATAAGGTATTTTCAATGATACACTGCATATTACGTTATATTATAAGGTATTTTCAATGATACACTGCATATTACGTTATATTATAAGGTATTTTCAATGATACACTGCATATTACGTTGTATTATAAGGTATTTTCATTGATAGACTAGAATTACCATATATTCTAAGGTATTTTCAATGATACACTGCATATTACGTTATATCATAAGGTATGTTCAATGATACACTGCATATTACGTTGTATTATAAGGTATTTTCATTGATGCACTACAAATTACCATATATTATAAGGTATTTACAATGATACACTGCATATTACGTTGTATTATAAGGTATTTTCATTGATACACTACAAATTACCATATATTATAAGGTATTTTCAATGATACACTGCATATTACATTATATCATAAGGTATTTTCAATGATACACAGCATATTACGTTTTATTATAAGGTATTTTCAATGATACACTGCATATTACGTTATATCATAAGGTATTTTCAATGATACACTGCATATTACGTTATATTATAAGGTATTTTCAATGATACACTGCATATTACGTTATATTATAAGGTATTTTCAATGATACACTGCATATTACGTTGTATTATAAGGTATTTTCATTGATAGACTAGAATTACCATATATTCTAAGGTATTTTCAATGATACACTGCATATTACGTTATATCATAAGGTATTTTCAATGATACACTGCATAAAACGTTGTATTATAAGGTATTTTCATTGGTACACTACAAATTACCATATATTATAAGGTATTTACAATGATACACTGCATATTACGTTGTATTATAAGGTATTTTCATTGATACACTACAAATTACCATATATTATAAGGTATTTTCAATGATACACTGCATATTACATTATATCATAAGGTATTTTCAATGATACACAGCATATTACGTTTTATTATAAGGTATTTTCAATGATACACTGATTATAAGGTATTTTCAATGATACACCTGTGATACACTGCATATTACGTTATATTATAAAGTATTTTCAATGATACACTGCATATTACGTTATATTATAAGGTATTTTCAATGATGCACTGCATATTACGTTATACTATATGGTATTTTCAATGATACACTACAAATTACGATATATTATAAGGTATTTTCAATGATACACTGCATATTACGTTGTATTAGAAGGTTTTTTCATTGATAGACTAGAATTACCATATATTCTAAGGTATTTTCAATGATACACTGCATATTACGTTATATTATAAGGTATTTTCAATGATACACTGCATATTACGTTATATTATAAGGTATTTTCAATGATGCACTGCATATTACGTTATATTATAAGGTATTTTCAATGATGCACTGCATATTACGTTATACTATAAGGTATTTTCAATGATACACTGCATATTACGTTATATTATAAGGTATTTTCAATGATACACAGCATATTACGTTTTATTATAAGGTATTTTCAATGATACACTGCATATTACGTTATATCATAAGGTATTTTCAATGATACACTGCATATTACGTTATATTATAAGGTATTTTCAATGATACACTGCATATTACGTTATATTATAAGGTATTTTCAATGATACACTGCATATTACGTTGTATTATAAGGTATTTTCATTGATAGACTAGAATTACCATATATTCTAAGGTATTTTCAATGATACACTGCATATTACGTTATATCATAAGGTATTTTCAATGATACACTGCATATTACGTTGTATTATAAGGTATTTTCATTGATGCACTACAAATTACCATATATTATAAGGTATTTACAATGATACACTGCATATTACGTTGTATTATAAGGTATTTTCATTGATACACTACAAATTACCATATATTATAAGGTATTTTCAATGATACACTGCATATTACATTATATCATAAGGTATTTTCAATGATACACAGCATATTACGTTTTATTATAAGGTATTTTCAATGATACACTGCATATTACATTATATCATAAGGTATTTTCAATGATACACAGCATATTACGTTTTATTATAAGGTATTTTCAATGATACACTGCATATTACGTTATATCATAAAGCATTTTCAATGATACACTGCATATTACGTTATATTATAAAGTATTTTCAATGATACACTGCATATTACGTTATATTATAAGGTATTTTCAATGATACACTGCATATTACGTTGTATTATAAGGTATTTTCATTGATATACTAGAATTACCATATATTCTAAGGTATTTTCAATGATACACTGCATATTACGTTATATCATAAGGTATTTTCAATGATACACTGCATATTACGTTGTATTATAAGGTATTTTCATTGATACACTTCAAATTACCATATATTATAAGGTATTTACAATGATACACTGCATATTACGTTGTATTATAAGGTATTTTCATTGATACACTACAAATTACCATATATTATAAGGTATTTTCAATGATACACTGCATATTACATTATATCATAAGGTATTTTCAATGATACACAGCATATTACGTTTTATTATAAGGTATTTTCAATGATACACTGCATATTACGTTATATCATAAAGCATATTCAATGATACACTGCATATTACGTTATATTATAAGGTATTTTCAATGATACACTGCATATTACGTTATATTATAAGGTATTTTCAATGATGCACTGCATATTACGTTATACTATATGGTATTTTCAATGATACACTACAAATTACGATATATTATAAGGTATTTTCAATGATACACTGCATATTACGTTATATTATAAGGTATTTTCAGTGATAGACTGGATATTACGTTATATTATAAGGTATTTACAATGATACACTGCATATTGCGTTATATTATAAGGTATCTTCAATGATGCACTGCATATTACGTTATATTATAAGGTATTTTCAGTGATAGACTGGATATTACGTTATATTATAAGGTATTTTCAATGACACACTGCATATTGCGTTATATTATAAGGTATTTTCAATGATATACTGCATATTACGTTATATTATAAGGTATTTTCAGTGATAGACTGGATATTACGTTATATTATAAGGTATTTTCAATGATACACTGCATATTACGTTATATTATAATGTATTTTCAATGATACATTGAATATTACGTTATATTATAAGGTATTTTCAATGATACACTGCATATTACGTTATATTATAAGGTATTTTCAATGAAACACTGCATATTACGTTATATTATAAGGTATTTTCAGTGATAGACTGGATATTACGTTATATTATAAGGTATTTACAATGATACACTGCATATTGCGTTATATTATAAGGTATTTTCAATGATATACTGCATATTACCTTATATAATAAGGTATTTTCAATGATAGACTGCAAATATCACGTTATATTGTAAGGTATTTTCAATGATACACTGCATATTGCGTTATATTATAAGGTATTTTCAATGATGCACTGCATATTACGTTACATTATAAGGTATTTTCAATGATACACTGCATATTACGTTATATTATAAGGTATTTTCAATGATACACTGCATATTGCGGTTATATTATAAGGTATTTTCAATGATACACTGCATATTACGTTATATTATAAGTATTTTCAGTGATAGACTGGATATTACGTTATATTATAAGGTATTTTCAATGATACACTGCATATTGCGTTATATTATAAGGTATTTTCAATGATACACTGAATATTACGTTATATTATAAGGTATTTTCAGTGATAGACTGGATATTACGTTATATTATAAGGTATTTTCAGTGATAGACTGGATATTACGTTATATTATAAGGTATTTACAATGATACACTGCATATTGCGTTATATTATAAGGTATCTTCAATGATGCACTGCATATTACGTTATATTATAAGGTATTTTCAGTGATAGACTGGATATTACGTTATATTATAAGGTATTTTCAATGATACACTGCATATTGCGTTATATTATAAGGTATTTTCAATGATATACTGCATATTACGTTATATTATAAGGTATTTTCAGTGATAGACTGGATATTGCGTTATATTATAAGGTATTTTCAATGATACACTGCATATTGCGTTATATTATAAGGTATTTTCAATGATACACTGCATATTACGTTATATTATAAGGTATTTTCAGTGATAGACTGGATATTACGTTATATTATAAGGTATTTTCATGATACACTGCATATTACGTTCTTTATAAGGTATTTTCAATGATACACTGCATATTACGTTATATTATAAGATGTTCTCAATGATAAACTACTATATATTATAAGGTATTTTCAATGATGCACTGCATATTATGTTATATTATAAGGTATTTACAATGATACACTGCATATTACGTTATATCATAAGGTATTTTCAATGATACACTGCATATTACGTTGTATTAGAAGGTATTTTCAATGATACACTGCATATTACGTTTTATTATAAGGTATTTTCAATGATACACTGCATATTACATTATATTATTAGGTATTTTCAATGATACACTAAAAAATTACGATATATTATAAGGTATTTTCGATGATACACTGCATATTACGATATATTAGAAGGTATTTTGATTGATACAGTTCAAATTACCATATATATAAGGTATTTTCAATGATATACTGCATATTACGTTATATCATAATGTATCTTCAATGATACACTGCATATTACGTTATATTATAAGATGTTTTCAATGATAAACTACTATATATTATAAGGTATTTTCAATGATGCACTGCATATTACGTTATACTATATGGTATTTTCAATGATACACTACAAATTACGATATATTATAAGGTATTTTCAATGATACACTGCATATTACGTTGTATTATAAGGTATTTTCATTGATAGACTAGAATTACCATATATTCTAAGGTATTTTCAATGATACACTGCATATTACGTTTTATTATAAGGTATTTTCAATGATACACTGCATATTACGTTTATATTATAAGGTATTTTCAATGATACACTGCATATTACGTTATATTATAAGGTATTTTCAATGATGCACTGCATATTACGTTATACTATATGGTATTTTCAATGATACACTACAAATTACGATATATTATAAGGTATTTTCAATGATACACTGCATATTACGTTGTATTATAAGGTTTTTTTCATTGATAGACTAGAATTACCATATATTCTAAGGTATTTTCAATGATACACTGCATATTACGTTATATTATAAGGTATTTTCAATGATACACTGCATATTACGTTATATTATAAGGTATTTTCAATGATGCACTGCATATTACGTTATATTATAAGGTATTTTCAATGATGCACTGCATATTACGTTATACTATAAGGTATTTTCAATGATACACTGCATATTACGTTATATTATAAGGTATTTTCAATGATGCACTGCATATTACGTTATACTATATGGTATTTTCAATGATACACTACAAATTACGTTATATTATAAGGTATTTTCAATGATACACTGCATATTACGTTGTATTATAAGGTATTTTCATTGATAGACTAGAATTACCAATATATTATAAGGTATTTTCAATGATACACTGCATATTACATTATATCATAAGGTATTTTCAATGATACACAGCATATTACGTTATATTATAAGGTATTTTCAATGATACACTGCATATTACGTTATATCATAAGGTATTTTCAATGAACACTGCATATTACGTTATATTATAAGGTATTTTCAATGATACACTGCATATTACGTTATATTATAAGGTATTTTCAATGATACACTGCATATTACGTTGTATTATAAGGTATTTTCATTGATATACTAGAATTACCATATATTCTAAGGTATTTTCAATGATACACTGCATATTACGTTATATCATAAGGTATTTTCAATGATACACTGCTTATTACGTTGTATTATAAGGTATTTTCATTGATACACTACAAATTACCATATATTATAAGGTATTTACAATGATACACTGCATATTACGTTGTATTATAAGGTATTTTCATTGATACACTACAAATTACCATATATTATAAGGTATTTTCAATGATACACTGCATATTACGTTATATCATAAGGTATTTTCAATGATACACTGCATATTACGTTATATTATAAGGTATTTTCAATGATACACTGCATATTACGTTATATTATAAGGTATTTTCAATGATACACTGCATATTACGTTGTATTATAAGGTATTTTCATTGATATACTAGAATTACCATATATTCTAAGGTATTTTCAATGATACACTGCATATTACGTTATATCATAAGGTATTTTCAATGATACACTGCATATTACGTTGTATTATAAGGTATTTTCATTGATACACTACAAATTACCATATATTATAAGGTATTTACAATGATACACTGCATATTACGTTGTATTATAAGGTATTTTCATTGATACACTACAAATTACCATATATTATAAGGTATTTTCAATGATACACTGCATATTACATTATATCATAAGGTATTTCAATGATACACAGCATATTACGTTTTATTATAAGGTATTTTCAATGATACACTGCATATTACGTTATATCATAAAGCATTTTCAATGATACACTGCATATTACGTTATATTATAAGGTATTTTCAATGATACACTGCATATTACGTTATATTATAAGGTATTTTCAATGATGCACTGCATATTACGTTATACTATATGGAATTTTCAATGATACACTACAAATTACGATATATTATAAGGTATTTTCAATGATACACTGCATATTACGTTGTATTATAAGGTTTTTTCATTGATAGACTAGAATTACCATATATTCTAAGGTATTTTCAATGATGCACTGCATATTACGTTATACTATAAGGTATTTCAATGATACACTGCATATTACGTTATATTATAAGGTATTTTCAATGATACACAGCATATTACGTTTTATTATAAGGTATTTCAATGATACACTGCATATTACGTTATATCATAAGGTATTTTCAATGATACACTGCATATTACGTTATATTATAAGGTATTTTCAATGATACACTGCATATTGCGTTATATCATAAGGTATTTTCAATGATACACTGCATATTACGTTATATTATAAGGTATTTTCAATGATACACTGCATATTACGTTATATTATAAGGTATTTTCAATGATACACTGCATATTACGTTGTATTATAAGGTATTTTCATTGATAGACTAGAATTACCATATATTCTAAGGTAATTTTCAATGATACACTGCATATTACGTTATATCATAAGGTATTTTCAATGATACACTGCAATATTACGTTGTATTATAAGGTATTTTCATTGATACACTACAAATTACCATATATTATAAGGTATTTACAATGATACACTGCATATTACGTTGTATTATAAGGTATTTTCATTGATACACTACAAATTACCATATATTATAAGGTATTTTCAATGATACACTGCATATTACATTATATCATAAGGTATTTTCAATGATACACAGCATATTACGTCATATTATAAGGTATTTTCAATGATACACTGCATATTACGTTATATTATAAGGTATTTTCAATGATACACAGAATATTACGTTTTATAATAAGGTATTTTCAATGATAAACTACTAAATATTATAAGGTATTTCCAATGATACACTACAAATTACGATAAATTACAAGGTATTTTCAATGATACACTGCATATTACGTTATATTATAAGGTATTTTCAATGATACACTGCATATTACGTTATATTATAAGGTATTTTCAATGATACACAGAATATTACGTTATATTATAAGGTATTTTCAATGATAAACTACTATATATTATAAGGTATTTTCAATGATACACTGCATATTAAGTTATATTATAAGGAATTTTCAATGATACACTGCATATTACGTTATATTATAAGGTATTTTCATTGATAGCCTAGAATTACCATATATTCTAAGGTATTTCCAATGATACATTGCATATTACGTTATATTATTAGGTATTTTCAATGATACACTAAAAAATTAAGATATATTATAAGGTATTTCCAATGATACTCTGCATATTACGTTATATTATAAGGTATTTTCAATGATACACTGCATATTACGTTATATTATAAGGTATTTTCAATGATACACTACAAATTACGATATATTATAAGGTATTTTCAATGATACACTGCTTATTACTTTATATTATAAGGTATTTTCATTGATACACTACAAATTACGATATATTATAAGGTATTTTCAATGATACACTGCATATTACGTTATATTATAAGGTATTTTCATTGATAGACTAGAATTACCATATATTCTAAGGTATTTTCAATGATACACAGAATATTACGTTATATTATAAGGTATTTTCAATGATACACAGAATATTACGTTATATTATAAGGTATTTTCAATGATAAACTACTATATATTACAAGGTATTTTCAATGATACACTGCATATTACGTTATATTATAAGGTATTTTCAATGATACACTGCATATTACGTTGTATTATAAGGTTTTTTCATTGATAGACTAGAATTACCATATATTCTAAGGTATTTTCAATGATACACTGCATATTACGTTATATTATAAGGTATTTTCAATGATACACTGCATATTACGTTATATTATAAGGTATTTTCAATGATGCACTGCATATTACGTTATATTATAAGGTATTTTCAATGATGCACTGCATATTACGTTATACTATAAGGTATTTTCAATGATACACTGCATATTACGTTATATTATAAGGTATTTTCAATGATGCACTGCATATTACGTTATACTATATGGTATTTTCAATGATACACTACAAATTACGATATATTATAAGGTATTTTCAATGATACACTGCATATTACGTTGTATTATAAGGTATTTTCATTGATAGACTAATATTACCATATATTATAAGGTATTTTCAATGATACACTGCATATTACATTATATCATAAGGTATTTTCAATGATACACAGCATATTACGTTTTATTATAAGGTATTTTCAATGATACACTGCATATTACGTTATATTATAAGGTATTTTCAATGATACACTGCATATTACGTTATATTATAAGGTATTTTCAATGATACACTGCATATTACGTTATATTATAAGGTATTTTCAATGATACACTGCATATTACGTTGTATTATAAGGTATTTTCATTGATATACTAGAATTACCATATATTCTAAGGTATTTTCAATGATACACTGCATATTACGTTATATTATAAGGTATTTTCAATGATACACTGCATATTACGTTATATTATAAGGTATTTTCATTGATACACTACAAATTACCATATATTATAAGGTATTTACAATGATACACTGCATATTACGTTGTATTATAAGGTATTTTCATTGATACACTACAAATTACCATATATTATAAGGTATTTTCAATGATACACTGCATATTACATTATATCATAAGGTATTTTCAATGATACACAGCATATTACGTTTTATTATAAGGTATTTTCAATGATACACTGCATATTACGTTATATCATAAAGCATTTTCAATGATACACTGCATATTACGTTATATTATAAGGTATTTTCAATGATACACTGCATATTACGTTATATTATAAGGTATTTTCAATGATGCACTGCATATTACGTTATACTATATGGTATTTTCAATGATACACTACAAATTACGATATATTATAAGGTATTTTCAATGATACACTGCATATTACGTTATATTATAAGGTATTTTCAATGAAACACTGCATATTACGTTATATTATAAGGTATTTTCAGTGATAGACTGGATATTACGTTATAT
Source organism: Lasioglossum lativentre (assembly GCA_916610255.1). Classification (NCBI taxonomy): domain Eukaryota; kingdom Metazoa; phylum Arthropoda; class Insecta; order Hymenoptera; family Halictidae; genus Lasioglossum; species Lasioglossum lativentre. The sequence goes on from CAKAJI010000464.1 coordinate 140,759, forward strand.
TATAAGGTATTTACAATGATACACTGCATATTGCGTTATATTATAAGGTATTTTCAATGATATACTGCATATTACCTTATATAATAAGGTATTTTCAATGATAGACTGCAAATATCACGTTATATTGTAAGGTATTTTCAATGATACACTGCATATTGCGTTATATTATAAGGTATTTTCAATGATGCACTGCATATTACGTTACATTATAAGGTATTTTCAATGATACACTGCATATTACGTTATATTATAAGGTATTTTCAATGATACACTGCATATTGCGTTATATTATAAGGTATCTTCAATGATGCACTGCATATTACGTTATATTATAAAGTATTTTCAGTGATAGACTGGATATTACGTTATATTATAAGGTATTTTCAATGATACACTGCATATTGCGTTATATTATAAGGTATTTACAATGATACACTGAATATTACGTTATATTATAAGGTATTTTCAGTGATAGACTGGATATTACGTTATATTATAAGGTATTTTCAGTGATAGACTGGATATTACGTTATATTATAAGGTATTTACAATGATACACTGCATATTGCGTTATATTATGAGGTATCTTCAATGATGCACTGCATATTACGTTATATTATAAGGTATTTTCAGTGATAGACTGGATATTACGTTATATTATAAGGTATTTTCAATGATACACTGCATATTGCGTTATATTATAAGGTATTTTCAATGATATACTGCATATTACGTTATATTATAAGGTATTTTCAGTGATAGACTGGATATTGCGTTATATTATAAGGTATTTTCAATGATACACTGCATATTGCGTTATATTATAAGGTATTTTCAATGATACACTGCATATTACGTTATATTATAAGGTATTTTCAGTGATAGACTGGATATTACGTTATATTATAAGGTATTTTCAATGATGCACTGCATATTACGTTATATTATAAGGTATTTTCAATGATACACTGCATATTACGTTATATTATAAGATGTTCTCAATGATAAACTACTATATATTATAAGGTATTTTCAATGATGCACTGCATATTATGTTATATTATAAGGTATTTACAATGATACACTGCATATTACGTTATATCATAAGGTATTTTCAATGATACACTGCATATTACGTTGTATTAGAAGGTATTTTCAATGATACACTGCATATTACGTTTTATTATAAGGTATTTTCAATGATACACTGCATATTACATTATATTATTAGGTATTTTCAATGATACACTAAAAAATTACGATATATTATAAGGTATTTTCGATGACACACTGCATATTACGATATATTAGAAGGTATTTTGATTGATACAGTTCAAATTACCATATATTATAAGGTATTTTTCAATGATATACTGCATATTACGTTATATCATAATGTATCTTCAATGATACACTGCATATTACGTTATATTATAAGATGTTTTCAATGATAAACTACTATATATTATAAGGTATTTTCAATGATGCACTGCATATTACGTTATACTATATGGTATTTTCAATGATACACTACAAATTACGATATATTATAAGGTATTTTCAATGATACACTGCATATTACGTTGTATTATAAGGTATTTTCATTGATAGACTAGAATTACCATATATTCTAAGGTATTTTCAATGATACACTGCATATTACGTTTTATTATAAGGTATTTTCAATGATACACTGCATATTACGTTATATATAAGGTATTTTCAATGATACACTGCATATTACGTTATATTATAAGGTATTTTCAATGATGCACTGCATATTACGTTATACTATATGGTATTTTCAATGATACACTACAAATTACGATATATTATAAGGTATTTTCAATGATACACTGCATATTACGTTGTATTATAAGGTTTTTTCATTGATAGACTAGAATTACCATATATTCTAAGGTATTTTCAATGATACACTGCATATTACGTTATATTATAAGGTATTTTCAATGATACACTGCATATTACGTTATATTATAAGGTATTTTCAATGATGCACTGCATATTACGTTATATTATAAGGTATTTTCAATGATGCACTGCATATTACGTTATACTATAAGGTATTTTCAATGATACACTGCATATTACGTTATATTATAAGGTATTTTCAATGATGCACTGCATATTACGTTATACTATATGGTATTTTCAATGATACACTACAAATTACGATATATTATAAGGTATTTTCAATGATACACTGCATATTACGTTGTATTATAAGGTATTTTCATTGATAGACTAGAATTACCATATATTATAAGGTATTTTCAATGATACACTGCATATTACATTATATCATAAGGTATTTTCAATGATACACAGCATATTACGTTTTATTATAAGGTATTTTCAATGATACACTGCATATTACGTTATATCATAAGGTATTTTCAATGATACACTGCATATTACGTTATATTATAAGGTATTTTCAATGATACACTGCATATTACGTTATATTATAAGGTATTTTCAATGATACACTGCATATTACGTTGTATTATAAGGTATTTTCATTGATATACTAGAATTACCATATATTCTAAGGTATTTTCAATGATACACTGCATATTACGTTATATCATAAGGTATTTTCAATGATACACTGCATATTACGTTGTATTATAAGGTATTTTCATTGATACACTACAAATTACCATATATTATAAGGTATTTACAATGATACACTGCATATTACGTTGTATTATAAGGTATTTTCATTGATACACTACAAATTACCATATATTATAAGGTATTTTCAATGATACACTGCATATTACATTATATCATAAGGTATTTTCAATGATACACAGCATATTACGTTTTATTATAAGGTATTTTCAATGATACACTGCATATTACGTTATATCATAAAGCATTTTCAATGATACACTGCATATTACGTTATATTATAAGGTATTTTCAATGATACACTGCATATTACGTTATATTATAAGGTATTTTCAATGATGCACTGCATATTACGTTATACTATATGGTATTTTCAATGATACACTACAAATTACGATATATTATAAGGTATTTTCAATGATACACTGCATATTACGTTGTATTATAAGGTTTTTTCATTGATAGACTAGAATTACCATATATTCTAAGGTATTTTCAATGATGCACTGCATATTACGTTATACTATAAGGTATTTTCAATGATACACTGCATATTACGTTATATTATAAGGTATTTTCAATGATACACAGCATATTACGTTTTATTATAAGGTATTTTCAATGATACACTGCATATTACGTTATATCATAAGGTATTTTCAATGATACACTGCATATTACGTTATATTATAAGGTATTTTCAATGATACACTGCATATTGCGTTATATCATAAGGTATTTTCAATGATACACTGCATATTACGTTATATTATAAGGTATTTTCAATGATACACTGCATATTACGTTATATTATAAGGTATTTTCAATGATACACTGCATATTACGTTGTATTATAAGGTATTTTCATTGATAGACTAGAATTACCATATATTCTAAGGTATTTTCAATGATACACTGCATATTACGTTATATCATAAGGTATTTTCAATGATACACTGCATATTACGTTGTATTATAAGGTATTTTCATTGATACACTACAAATTACCATATATTATAAGGTATTTACAATGATACACTGCATATTACGTTGTATTATAAGGTATTTTCATTGATACACTACAAATTACCATATATTATAAGGTATTTTCAATGATACACTGCATATTACATTATATCATAAGGTATTTTCAATGATACACAGCATATTACGTCATATTATAAGGTATTTTCAATGATACACTGCATATTACGTTATATTATAAGGTATTTTCAATGATACACAGAATATTACGTTTTATAATAAGGTATTTTCAATGATAAACTACTAAATATTATAAGGTATTTCCAATGATACACTACAAATTACGATAAATTACAAGGTATTTTCAATGATACACTGCATATTACGTTATATTATAAGGTATTTTCAATGATACACTGCATATTACGTTATATTATAAGGTATTTTCAATGATACACAGAATATTACGTTATATTATAAGGTATTTTCAATGATAAACTACTATATATTATAAGGTATTTTCAATGATACACTGCATATTAAGTTATATTATAAGGAATTTTCAATGATACACTGCATATTACGTTATATTATAAGGTATTTTCATTGATAGCCTAGAATTACCATATATTCTAAGGTATTTCCAATGATACATTGCATATTACGTTATATTATTAGGTATTTTCAATGATACACTAAAAAATTAAGATATATTATAAGGTATTTCCAATGATACTCTGCATATTACGTTATATTATAAGGTATTTTCAATGATACACTGCATATTACGTTATATTATAAGGTATTTTCAATGATACACTACAAATTACGATATATTATAAGGTATTTTCAATGATACACTGCTTATTACTTTATATTATAAGGTATTTTCATTGATACACTACAAATTACGATATATTATAAGGTATTTTCAATGATACACTGCATATTACGTTATATTATAAGGTATTTTCATTGATAGACTAGAATTACCATATATTCTAAGGTATTTTCAATGATACACAGAATATTACGTTATATTATAAGGTATTTTCAATGATACACAGAATATTACGTTATATTATAAGGTATTTTCAATGATAAACTACTATATATTACAAGGTATTTTCAATGATACACTGCATATTACGTTATATTATAAGGTATTTTCAATGATACACTGCATATTACGTTGTATTATAAGGTTTTTTCATTGATAGACTAGAATTACCATATATTCTAAGGTATTTTCAATGATACACTGCATATTACGTTATATTATAAGGTATTTTCAATGATACACTGCATATTACGTTATATTATAAGGTATTTTCAATGATGCACTGCATATTACGTTATATTATAAGGAATTTTCAATGATGCACTGCATATTACGTTATACTATAAGGTATTTTCAATGATACACTGCATATTACGTTATATTATAAGGTATTTTCAATGATGCACTGCATATTACGTTATACTATATGGTATTTTCAATGATACACTACAAATTACGATATATTATAAGGTATTTTCAATGATACACTGCATATTACGTTGTATTATAAGGTATTTTCATTGATAGACTAGAATTACCATATATTATAAGGTATTTTCAATGATACACTGCATATTACATTATATCATAAGGTATTTTCAATGATACACAGCATATTACGTTTTATTATAAGGTATTTTCAATGATACACTGCATATTACGTTATATCATAAGGTATTTTCAATGATACACTGCATATTACGTTATATTATAAGGTATTTTCAATGATACACTGCATATTACGTTATATTATAAGGTATTTTCAATGATGCACTGCATATTACGTTATACTATATGGTATTTTCAATGATACACTACAAATTACGATATATTATAAGGTATTTTCAATGATACACTGCATATTACGTTGTATTATAAGGTTTTTTCATTGATAGACTAGAATTACCATATATTCTAAGGTATTTTCAATGATACACTGCATATTACGTTATATTATAAGGTATTTTCAATGATACACTGCATATTACGTTATATTATAAGGTATTTTCAATGATGCACTGCATATTACGTTATATTATAAGGTATTTTCAATGATGCACTGCATATTACGTTATACTATAAGGTATTTTCAATGATACACTGCATATTACGTTATATTATAAGGTATTTTCAATGATACACAGCATATTACGTTTTATTATAAGGTATTTTCAATGATACACTGCATATTACGTTATATCATAAGGTATTTTCAATGATACACTGCATATTACGTTATATTATAAGGTATTTTCAATGATACACTGCATATTACGTTATATTATAAGGTATTTTCAATGATACACTGCATATTACGTTGTATTATAAGGTATTTTCATTGATAGACTAGAATTACCATATATTCTAAGGTATTTTCAATGATACACTGCATATTACGTTATATTATAAGGTATTTTCAATGATACACTGCATATTACGTTGTATTATAAGGTATTTTCATTGATACACTACAAATTACCATATATTATAAGGTATTTACAATGATACACTGCATATTACGTTGTATTATAAGGTATTTTCATTGATACACTACAAATTACCATATATTATAAGGTATTTTCAATGATACACTGCATATTACATTATATCATAAGGTATTTTCAATGATACACAGCATATTACGTTTTATTATAAGGTATTTTCAATGATACACTGCATATTACGTTATATCATAAAGCATTTTCAATGATACACTGCATATTACGTTATATTATAAGGTATTTTCAATGATACACTGCATATTACGTTATATTATAAGGTATTTTCAATGATGCACTGCATATTACGTTATACTATATGGTATTTTCAATGATACACTACAAATTACGATATATTATAAGGTATTTTCAATGATACACTGCATATTACGTTGTATTATAAGGTTTTTTCATTGATAGACTAGAATTACCATATATTCTAAGGTATTTTCAATGATACACTGCATATTACGTTATATTATAAGGTATTTTCAATGATACACTGCATATTACGTTATATTATAAGGTATTTTCAATGATGCACTGCATATTACGTTATATTATAAGGTATTTTCAATGATGCACTGCATATTACGTTATACTATAAGGTATTTTCAATGATACACTGCATATTACGTTATATTATAAGGTATTTTCAATGATACACAGCATATTACGTTTTATTATAAGGTATTTTCAATGATACACTGCATATTACGTTATATCATAAGGTATTTTCAATGATACACTGCATATTACGTTATATTATAAGGTATTTTCAATGATACACTGCATATTACGTTATATTATAAGGTATTTTCAATGATACACTGCATATTACGTTGTATTATAAGGTATTTTCATTGATAGACTAGAATTACCATATATTCTAAGGTATTTTCAATGATACACAGCATATTACGTCATGTTATAAGGAATTTTCAATGATACACTGCATATTACGTTATATTATAAGGTATTTTCATTGATAGCGTAGAATTACCATATATTCTAAGGTATTTCCAATGATACATTGCATATTACGTTATATTATTAGGTATTTTCAATGATACACTAAAAAATTAAGATATATTATAAGGTATTTCCAATGATACTCTGCATATTACGTTATATTATAAGGTATTTTCAATGATACACTGCATATTACGTTATATTATAAGGTATTTTCAATGATACACTACAAATTACGATATATTATAAGGTATTTTCAATGATACACTGCTTATTACTTTATATTATAAGGTATTTTCATTGATACACTACAAATTACGATATATTATAAGGTATTTTCAATGATACACAGCATATTACGTTATATTATAAGGTATTTTCATTGATAGACTAGAATTACCATATATTCTAAGGTATTTTCAATGATACACAGAATATTACGTTATATTATAAGGTATTTTCAATGATACACAGAATATTACGTTATATTATAAGGTATTTTCAATGATAAACTACTATATATTATAAGGTATTTTCAATGATACACTGCATATTACGTTATATTATAAGGTATTTTCAATGATACACTGCATATTACGTTGTATTATAAGGTTTTTTCATTGATAGACTAGAATTACCATATATTCTAAGGTATTTTCAATGATACACTGCATATTACGTTATATTATAAGGTATTTTCAATGATACACTGCATATTACGTTATATTATAAGGTATTTTCAATGATGCACTGCATATTACGTTATATTATAAGGTATTTTCAATGATGCACTGCATATTACGTTATACTATAAGGTATTTTCAATGATACACTGCATATTACGTTATATTATAAGGTATTTTCAATGATGCACTGCATATTACGTTATACTATATGGTATTTTCAATGATACACTACAAATTACGATATATTATAAGGTATTTTCAATGATACACTGCATATTACGTTGTATTATAAGGTATTTTCATTGATAGACTAGTATTACCATATATTATAAGGTATTTTCAATGATACACTGCATATTACATTATATCATAAGGTATTTTCAATGATACACAGCATATTACGTTTTATTATAAGGTATTTTCAATGATACACTGCATATTACGTTATATCATAAGGTATTTTCAATGATACACTGCATATTACGTTATATTATAAGGTATTTTCAATGATACACTGCATATTACGTTATATTATAAGGTATTTTCAATGATACACTGCATATTACGTTGTATTATAAGGTATTTTCATTGATATACTAGAATTACCATATATTCTAAGGTATTTTCAATGATACACTGCATATTACGTTATATCATAAGGTATTTTCAATGATACACTGCATATTACGTTGTATTATAAGGTATTTTCATTGATACACTACAAATTACCATATATTATAAGGTATTTACAATGATACACTGCATATTACGTTGTATTATAAGGTATTTTCATTGATACACTACAAATTACCATATATTATAAGGTATTTTCAATGATACACTGCATATTACATTATATCATAAGGTATTTTCAATGATACACAGCATATTACGTTTTATTATAAGGTATTTTCAATGATACACTGCATATTACGTTATATCATAAAGCATTTTCAATGATACACTGCATATTACGTTATATTATAAGGTATTTTCAATGATACACTGCATATTACGTTATATTATAAGGTATTTTCAATGATGCACTGCATATTACGTTATACTATATGGTATTTTCAATGATACACTACAAATTACGATATATTATAAGGTATTTTCAATGATACACTGCATATTACGTTGTATTATAAGGTTTTTTCATTGATAGACTAGAATTACCATATATTCTAAGGTATTTTCAATGATACACTGCATATTACGTTATATTATAAGGTATTTTCAATGATACACTGCATATTACGTTATATTATAAGGTATTTTCAATGATGCACTGCATATTACGTTATATTATAAGGTATTTTCAATGATGCACTGCATATTACGTTATACTATAAGGTATTTTCAATGATACACTGCATATTACGTTATATTATAAGGTATTTTCAATGATACACAGCATATTACGTTATATCATAAGGTATTTTCAATGATACACTGCATATTACGTTATATTATAAGGTATTTTCAATGATACACTGCATATTACGTTATATTATAAGGTATTTTCAATGATACACTGCATATTACGTTGTATTATAAGGTATTTTCATTGATAGACTAGAATTACCATATATTCTAAGGTATTTTCAATGATACACTGCATATTACGTTATATCATAAGGTATTTTCAATGATACACTGCATATTACGTTGTATTATAAGGTATTTTCATTGATACACTACAAATTACCATATATTATAAGGTATTTACAATGATACACTGCATATTACGTTGTATTATAAGGTATTTTCATTGATACACTACAAATTACCATATATTATAAGGTATTTTCAATGATACACTGCATATTACATTATATCATAAGGTATTTTCAATGATACACAGCATATTACGTCATGTTATAAGGTATTTTCAATGATACACTGCATATTACGTTATATTATAAGGTATTTTCAATGATACACAGAATATTACGTTTTATAATAAGGTATTTTCAATGATAAACTACTAAATATTATAAGGTATTTCCAATGATACACTACAAATTACGATAAATTACAAGGTATTTTCAATGATACACTGCATATTACGTTATATTATAAGGTATTTTCAATGATACACTGCATATTACGTTATATTATAAGGTATTTTCAATGATACACAGAATATTACGTTATATTATAAGGTATTTTCAATGATAAACTACTATATATTATAAGGTATTTTCAATGATACACTGCATATTAAGTTATATTATAAGGAATTTTCAATGATACACTGCATATTACGTTATATTATAAGGTATTTTCATTGATAGACTAGAATTACCATATATTCTAAGGTATTTTCAATGATACACAGAATATTACGTTATATTATAAGGTATTTTCAATGATACACAGAATATTACGTTATATTATAAGGTATTTTCATTGATAAACTACTATATATTACAAGGTATTTTCAATGATACACTGCATATTACGTTATATTATAAGGTATTTTCAATGATACACCGCATATTACGTTATATTATAATGTATTTTCAATGATACACTGCATATTACGTTATATTATAGGGTATTTTCAATGATACACTGCATACTACGTTATATTATTAGGTATTTGCAATGATAGACTGCATATCTCGTTATATTATAAGGTATTTTCAATGATACACTGCATATCACGTTACATTATAAGGTATTTTCAATGATACACTGCATATTACATTATTTTATAAGGTATTTTTCATGATAGACTGCATACTACGTTATATTATAAGGTATTTTCAATGATACACTGCATATTACGTTATATTATAAGGTATTTTCAATGATACACTGCATATTACGAAATATTATAAGGTATTTTCAATGATACACTGCATATTACGATATATTATAAGGTATTTTCAATGATACACAGAATATTACGTTATATTATAAGGTATTTTCAATGATAAACTACTATATATTACAAGGTATTTTCAATGATACACTGCATATTAAGTTATATTATAAGGTATTTTCAATGATACACCGCATATTACGTTATATTATAATGTATTTTCAATGATACACTGCATATTACGTTATATTATAAGGTATTTTCAATGATACACAGAATATTACGTTATATTATAAGGTATTTTCAATGATAAACTACTATATATTACAAGGTATTTTCAATGATACACTACAAATTACCATATATTCTAAGGTATTTTCAATGATAAACTACTATATATTATAAGGTATTTGAAATGATACACTGCATATTACGTTATATTATAAGGTATTTCCAATGATACTCTGCATATTACGTTATATTATAACGTATTTTCATTGATACACTACAAATTACGGTATATTATAAATTATTTTCAATGATACACTGCATATTACGTTATATTATAAGGTATTTTCAATGATACACTGCATATTACGTTATATTATAAGGTATTTTCAATGATGCACTGCATATTACGTTATATTATTAGGTATTTTCAATGATACACTAAAAAATTACTATATATTATAAGGTATTTCCAATGATACACTGCATATTACGTTATATTATAAGGTATTTTGAATGATACACTGCATATTACGTTATATTATAAGGTATTTTCATTGATAGACTAGAATTACCATATATTCTACGGTATTTTCAATGATACACAGCATATTACGTTTTATTATAAGGTATTTTCAATGATACACTGCATATTACGTTATATTATAAGGTATTTTCAATGATACACTGCATATTACGTTATATTATAAGGTATTTTCAATGATGCACTGCATATTACGTTATACTATATGGTATTTTCAATGATACACTACAAATTACGATATATTATAAGGTATTTTCAATGATACACTGCATATTACGTTGTATTATAAGGTTTTTTCATTGATAGACTAGAATTACCATATATTCTAAGGTATTTTCAATGATACACTGCATATTACGTTATATTATAAGGTATTTTCAATGATACACTGCATATTACGTTATATTATAAGGTATTTTCAATGATGCACTGCATATTACGTTATATTATAAGGTATTTTCAATGATGCACTGCATATTACGTTATACTATAAGGTATTTTCAATGATACACTGCATATTACGTTATATTATAAGGTATTTTCAATGATGCACTGCATATTACGTTATACTATATGGTATTTTCAATGATACACTACAAATTACGATATATTATAAGGTATTTTCAATGATACACTGCATATTACGTTGTATTATAAGGTATTTTCATTGATAGACTAGAATTACCATATATTCTAAGGTATTTTCAATGATACACTGCATATTACGTTATATCATAAGGTATTTTCAATGATACACTGCATATTACGTTGTATTATAAGGTATTTTCATTGATACACTACAAATTACCATATATTATAAGGTATTTTCAATGATACACAGCATATTACGTTTTATTATAAGGTATTTTCAATGATACACTGCATATTACGTTATATCATAAGGTATTTTCAATGATACACTGCATATTACGTTATATTATAAGGTATTTTCAATGATACACTGCATATTACGTTATATTATAAGGTATTTTCAATGATACACTGCATATTACGTTGTATTATAAGGTATTTTCATTGATAGACTAGAATTACCATATATTCTAAGGTATTTTCAATGATACACTGCATATTACGTTATATCATAAGGTATTTTCAATGATACACTGCATATTACGTTATATTATAAGGTATTTTCAATGATACACTGCATATTACGTTATATTATAAGGTATTTTCAATGATACACAGCATATTACGTTTTATTATAAGGTATTTTCAATGATACACTGCATATTACGTTATATCATAAAGCATTTTCAATGATACACTGCATATTACGTTATATTATAAGGTATTTTCAATGATACACTGCATATTACGTTATATTATAAGGTATTTTCAATGATGCACTGCATATTACGTTATACTATATGGTATTTTCAATGATACACTACAAATTACGTTATATTATAAGGTATTTTCAATGATACACTGCATATTACGTTGTATTATAAGGTATTTTCATTGATAGACTAGAATTACCATATATTCTAAGGTATTTTCAATGATACACTGCATATTACGTTATATCATAAGGTATTTTCAATGATACACTGCATATTACGTTGTATTATAAGGTATTTTCATTGATACACTACAAATTACCATATATTATAAGGTATTTACAATGATACACTGCATATTACGTTGTATTATAAGGTATTTTCATTGATACACTACAAATTACCATATATTATAAGGTATTTTCAATGATACACTGCATATTACATTATATCATAAGGTATTTTCAATGATACACAGCATATTACGTCATGTTATAAGGTATTTTCAATGATACACTGCATATTACGTTATATTATAAGGTATTTTCAATGATACACAGAATATTACGTTTTATAATAAGGTATTTTCAATGATAAACTACTAAATATTATAAGGTATTTCCAATGATACACTACAAATTACGATAAATTACAAGGTATTTTCAATGATACACTGCATATTACGTTATATTATAAGGTATTTTCAATGATACACTGCATATTACGTTATATTATAAGGTATTTTCAATGATACACAGAATATTACGTTATATTATAAGGTATTTTCAATGATAAACTACTATATATTATAAGGTATTTTCAATGATACACTGCATATTAAGTTATATTATAAGGAATTTTCAATGATACACTGCATATTACGTTATATTATAAGGTATTTTCATTGATAGACTAGAATTACCATATATTCTAAGGTATTTTCAATGATACACAGAATATTACGTTATATTATAAGGTATTTTCAATGATACACAGAATATTACGTTATATTATAAGGTATTTTCATTGATAAACTACTATATATTACAAGGTATTTTCAATGATACACTGCATATTACGTTATATTATAAGGTATTTTCAATGATACACCGCATATTACGTTATATTATAATGTATTTTCAATGATACACTGCATATTACGTTATATTATAGGGTATTTTCAATGATACACTGCATACTACGTTATATTATTAGGTATTTGCAATGATAGACTGCATATCTCGTTATATTATAAGGTATTTTCAATGATACACTGCATATCACGTTACATTATAAGGTATTTTCAATGATACACTGCATATTACATTATTTTATAAGGTATTTTTCATGATAGACTGCATACTACGTTATATTATAAGGTATTTTCAATGATACACTGCATATTACGAAATATTATAAGGTATTTTCAATGATACACTGCATATTACGATATATTATAAGGTATTTTCAATGATACACAGAATATTACGTTATATTATAAGGTATTTTCAATGATAAACTACTATATATTACAAGGTATTTTCAATGATACACTGCATATTAAGTTATATTATAAGGTATTTTCAATGATACACCGCATATTACGTTATATTATAATGTATTTTCAATGATACACTGCATATTACGTTATATTATAAGGTATTTTCAATGATACACAGAATATTACGTTATATTATAAGGTATTTTCAATGATAAACTACTATATATTACAAGGTATTTTCAATGATACACTACAAATTACCATATATTCTAAGGTATTTTCAATGATAAACTACTATATATTATAAGGTATTTGAAATGATACACTGCATATTACGTTATATTATAAGGTATTTCCAATGATACTCTGCATATTACGTTATATTATAACGTATTTTCATTGATACACTACAAATTACGGTATATTATAAATTATTTTCAATGATACACTGCATATTACGTTATATTATAAGGTATTTTCAATGATACACTGCATATTACGTTATATTATAAGGTATTTTCAATGATGCACTGCATATTACGTTATATTATTAGGTATTTTCAATGATACACTAAAAAATTACTATATATTATAAGGTATTTCCAATGATACACTGCATATTACGTTATATTATAAGGTATTTTGAATGATACACTGCATATTACGTTATATTATAAGGTATTTTCATTGATAGACTAGAATTACCATATATTCTACGGTATTTTCAATGATACACAGCATATTACGTTTTATTATAAGGTATTTTCAATGATACACTGCATATTACGTTATATTATAAGGTATTTTCAATGATACACTGCATATTACGTTATATTATAAGGTATTTTCAATGATGCACTGCATATTACGTTATACTATATGGTATTTTCAATGATACACTACAAATTACGATATATTATAAGGTATTTTCAATGATACACTGCATATTACGTTGTATTATAAGGTTTTTTCATTGATAGACTAGAATTACCATATATTCTAAGGTATTTTCAATGATACACTGCATATTACGTTATATTATAAGGTATTTTCAATGATACACTGCATATTACGTTATATTATAAGGTATTTTCAATGATGCACTGCATATTACGTTATATTATAAGGTATTTTCAATGATGCACTGCATATTACGTTATACTATAAGGTATTTTCAATGATACACTGCATATTACGTTATATTATAAGGTATTTTCAATGATGCACTGCATATTACGTTATACTATATGGTATTTTCAATGATACACTACAAATTACGATATATTATAAGGTATTTTCAATGATACACTGCATATTACGTTGTATTATAAGGTATTTTCATTGATAGACTAGAATTACCATATATTCTAAGGTATTTTCAATGATACACTGCATATTACGTTATATCATAAGGTATTTTCAATGATACACTGCATATTACGTTGTATTATAAGGTATTTTCATTGATACACTACAAATTACCATATATTATAAGGTATTTTCAATGATACACAGCATATTACGTTTTATTATAAGGTATTTTCAATGATACACTGCATATTACGTTATATCATAAGGTATTTTCAATGATACACTGCATATTACGTTATATTATAAGGTATTTTCAATGATACACTGCATATTACGTTATATTATAAGGTATTTTCAATGATACACTGCATATTACGTTGTATTATAAGGTATTTTCATTGATAGACTAGAATTACCATATATTCTAAGGTATTTTCAATGATACACTGCATATTACGTTATATCATAAGGTATTTTCAATGATACACTGCATATTACGTTATATTATAAGGTATTTTCAATGATACACTGCATATTACGTTATATTATAAGGTATTTTCAATGATACACAGCATATTACGTTTTATTATAAGGTATTTTCAATGATACACTGCATATTACGTTATATCATAAAGCATTTTCAATGATACACTGCATATTACGTTATATTATAAGGTATTTTCAATGATACACTGCATATTACGTTATATTATAAGGTATTTTCAATGATGCACTGCATATTACGTTATACTATATGGTATTTTCAATGATACACTACAAATTACGATATATTATAAGGTATTTTCAATGATACACTGCATATTACGTTGTATTATAAGGTTTTTTCATTGATAGACTAGAATTACCATATATTCTAAGGTATTTTCAATGATACACTGCATATTACGTTATATTATAAGGTATTTTCAATGATACACTGCATATTACGTTATATTATAAGGTATTTTCAATGATGCACTGCATATTACGTTATATTATAAGGTATTTTCAATGATGCACTGCATATTACGTTATACTATAAGGTATTTTCAATGATACACTGCATATTACGTTATATTATAAGGTATTTTCAATGATACACAGCATATTACGTTTTATTATAAGGTATTTTCAATGATACACTGCATATTACGTTATATCATAAGGTATTTTCAATGATACACTGCATATTACGTTATATTATAAGGTATTTTCAATGATACACTGCATATTACGTTATATTATAAGGTATTTTCAATGATACACTGCATATTACGTTGTATTATAAGGTATTTTCATTGATAGACTAGAATTACCATATATTCTAAGGTATTTTCAATGATACACTGCATATTACGTTATATCATAAGGTATTTTCAATGATACACTGCATATTACGTTGTATTATAAGGTATTTTCATTGATACACTACAAATTACCATATATTATAAGGTATTTACAATGATACACTGCATATTACGTTGTATTATAAGGTATTTTCATTGATACACTACAAATTACCATATATTATAAGGTATTTTCAATGATACACTGCATATTACATTATATCATAAGGTATTTTCAATGATACACAGCATATTACGTTTTATTATAAGGTATTTTCAATGATACACTGCATATTACGTTATATCATAAAGCATTTTCAATGATACACTGCATATTACGTTATATTATAAGGTATTTTCAATGATACACTGCATATTACGTTATATTATAAGGTATTTTCAATGATGCACTGCATATTACGTTATACTATATGGTATTTTCAATGATACACTACAAATTACGATATATTATAAGGTATTTTCAATGATACACTGCATATTACGTTGTATTATAAGGTTTTTTCATTGATAGACTAGAATTACCATATATTCTAAGGTATTTTCAATGATACACTGCATATTACGTTATATTATAAGGTATTTTCAATGATACACTGCATATTACGTTATATTATAAGGTATTTTCAATGATGCACTGCATATTACGTTATATTATAAGGTATTTTCAATGATGCACTGCATATTACGTTATACTATAAGGTATTTTCAATGATACACTGCATATTACGTTATATTATAAGGTATTTTCAATGATACACAGCATATTACGTTTTATTATAAGGTATTTTCAATGATACACTGCATATTACGTTATATCATAAGGTATTTTCAATGATACACTGCATATTACGTTATATTATAAGGTATTTTCAATGATACACTGCATATTACGTTATATTATAAGGTATTTTCAATGATACACTGCATATTACGTTGTATTATAAGGTATTTTCATTGATAGACTAGAATTACCATATATTCTAAGGTATTTTCAATGATACACTGCATATTACGTTATATCATAAGGTATTTTCAATGATACACTGCATATTACGTTGTATTATAAGGTATTTTCATTGATACACTACAAATTACCATATATTATAAGGTATTTACAATGATACACTGCATATTACGTTGTATTATAAGGTATTTTCATTGATACACTACAAATTACCATATATTATAAGGTATTTTCAATGATACACTGCATATTACATTATATCATAAGGTATTTTCAATGATACACAGCATATTACGTTTTATTATAAGGTATTTTCAATGATACACTGCATATTACGTTATATCATAAAGCATTTTCAATGATACACTGCATATTACGTTATATTATAAGGTATTTTCAATGATACACTGCATATTACGTTATATTATAAGGTATTTTCAATGATGCACTGCATATTACGTTATACTATATGGTATTTTCAATGATACACTACAAATTACGATATATTATAAGGTATTTTCAATGATACACTGCATATTACGTTGTATTATAAGGTATTTTCATTGATAGACTAGAATTACCATATATTCTAAGGTATTTTCAATGATACACTGCATATTACGTTATATCATAAGGTATTTTCAATGATACACTGCATATTACGTTGTATTATAAGGTATTTTCATTGATACACTACAAATTACCATATATTATAAGGTATTTACAATGATACACTGCATATTACGTTGTATTATAAGGTATTTTCATTGATACACTACAAATTACCATATATTATAAGGTATTTTCAATGATACACTGCATATTACATTATATCATAAGGTATTTTCAATGATACACAGCATATTACGTTTTATTATAAGGTATTTTCAATGATACACTGCATATTACGTTATATCATAAAGCATTTTCAATGATACACTGCATATTACGTTATATTATAAGGTATTTTCAATGATACACTGCATATTACGTTATATTATAAGGTATTTTCAATGATGCACTGCATATTACGTTATACTATATGGTATTTTCAATGATACACTACAAATTACGATATATTATAAGGTATTTTCAATGATACACTGCATATTAGGTTGTATTATAAGGTATTTTCATTGATAGACTAGAATTACCATATATTCTAAGGTATTTTCAATGATACACTGCATATTACGTTATATCATAAGGTATTTTCAATGATACACTGCATATTACGTTGTATTATAAGGTATTTTCATTGATACACTACAAATTACCATATATTATAAGGTATTTACAATGATACACTGCATATTACGTTGTATTATAAGGTATTTTCATTGATAGACTAGAATTACCATATATTCTAAGGTATTTTCAATGATACACTGCATATTACGTTATATCATAAGGTATTTTCAATGATACACTGCATATTACGTTGTATTATAAGGTATTTTCATTGATACACTACAAATTACCATATATTCTAAGGTATTTTCAATGATACACTGCATATTACGTTATATTATAAGGTATTTTCAATGATACACTGCATATTACGTTATATTATAAGGTATTTTCAATGATGCACTGCATATTACGTTATATTATAAGGTATTTTCAATGATGCACTGCATATTACGTTATACTATAAGGTATTTTCAATGATACACTGCATATTACGTTATATTATAAGGTATTTTCAATGATACACAGCATATTACGTTTTATTATAAGGTATTTTCAATGATACACTGCATATTACGTTATATCATAAGGTATTTTCAATGATACACTGCATATTACGTTATATTATAAGGTATTTTCAATGATACACTGCATATTACGTTATATTATAAGGTATTTTCAATGATACACTGCATATTACGTTGTATTATAAGGTATTTTCATTGATAGACTAGAATTACCATATATTCTTAGGTTTTTTTCAATGATACACTGCATATTACGTTATATCATAAGGTATTTTCAATGATACACTGCATATTACGTTGTATTATAAGGTATTTTCATTGATACACTACAAATTACCATATATTATAAGGTATTTACAATGATACACTGCATATTACGTTGTATTATAAGGTATTTTCATTGATACACTACAAATTACCATATATTATAAGGTATTTTCAATGATACACTGCATATTACATTATATCATAAGGTATTTTCAATGATACACAGCATATTACGTTTTATTATAAGGTATTTTCAATGATACACTGCATATTACGTTATATCATAAAGCATTTTCAATGATACACTGCATATTACGTTATATTATAAGGTATTTTCAATGATACACTGCATATTACGTTATATTATAAGGTATTTTCAATGATGCACTGCATATTACGTTATACTATATGGTATTTTCAATGATACACTACAAATTACGATATATTATAAGGTATTTTCAATGATACACTGCATATTACGTTGTATTATAAGGTTTTTTTCATTGATAGACTAGAATTACCATATATTCTAAGGTATTTTCAATGATACACTGCATATTACGTTATATTATAAGGTATTTTCAATGATACACTGCATATTACGTTATATTATAAGGTATTTTCAATGATGCACTGCATATTACGTTATATTATAAGGTATTTTCAATGATGCACTGCATATTACGTTATACTATAAGGTATTTTCAATGATACACTGCATATTACGTTATATTATAAGGTATTTTCAATGATACACAGCATATTACGTTTTATTATAAGGTATTTTCAATGATACACTGCATATTACGTTATATCATAAGGTATTTTTCAATGATACACTGCATATTACGTTATATTATAAGGTATTTTCAATGATACACTGCATATTACGTTATATTATAAGGTATTTTCAATGATACACTGCATATTACGTTGTATTATAAGGTATTTTCATTGATAGACTAGAATTACCATATATTCTAAGGTATTTTCAATGATACACTGCATATTACGTTATATCATAAGGTATTTTCAATGATACACTGCATATTACGTTGTATTATAAGGTATTTTCATTGATACACTACAAATTACCATATATTATAAGGTATTTACAATGATACACTGCATATTACGTTGTATTATAAGGTATTTTCATTGATACACTACAAATTACCATATATTATAAGGTATTTTCAATGATACACTGCATATTACATTATATCATAAGGTATTTTCAATGATACACAGCATATTACGTTTTATTATAAGGTATTTTCAATGATACACTGCATATTACGTTATATCATAAAGCATTTTCAATGATACACTGCATATTACGTTATATTATAAGGTATTTTCAATGATACACTGCATATTACGTTATATTATAAGGGTATTTTCAATGATGCACTGCATATTACGTTATACTATATGGTATTTTCAATG
>CAKAJI010000465.1:0-262177 GCA_916610255.1 Lasioglossum lativentre
TTGAAAATACCTTATAATATATTGTAATTTGTAGTGTATCAATGAAAATACCTTATAATATAACGTAATATTCTGTGTATCAGTGAAAATACCTTATAATAAAACGTAATATGCAGTGTATCATTGAATGTACCTTATAATATAACGTATTATGCAGTGTATCATTGAAAATACCTTCCCATATATCGTAATATTCTGTGTATCATTGAAAATACCTTATAATATAACGTAATATGCAGTGTATCATTGAAAATACCTTATAATATAACGTAATATGCAGTGTATCATTGAAAATACCTTAGAATATATGGTAATTTGTAGTGTATCAATGAAAATACCTTATAATATAACGTAATATGCAGTGTATCATTGAAAATACCTTATAATATATCGTAATTTGTAGTGTATCATTGAAAATACCTTATAATATATAGTAGTTTATCAATGAAAATACCTTATAATATATCGTAATATGCAGTGTATCATTGAAAATACCTTATAATATATCGTAATTTGTAGTGTATCATTGAAAATACCTTTTAATATAACGTAATATGCAGTGTATCATTGAAAATACCTTATAATATAACGTAATATGCAGTGTATCATTGAAAATACCTTAGAATATATGGTAATTCTAGTCTATCAATGAAAATACCTTATAATATAACGTAATATGCAGTGTATCAGTGAAAATACCTTATAATATATCGTAATTTGTAGTGTATCATTGAAAATACCTCATAATATATAGTAGTTTATCATTGAAAATACCTTATAATATAACGTAATCTGCTGTGTATCATTGAAAATACCTTATAATATATCGCAATTTGTAGTGTATCAATGAAAATACCGTATAATATAACGTAATATGCAGTGTATCATTGAAAATACCTTATAATATAACGTAATATGCAGTGTATCATTGAAAATACCTTATAATATAACGTAATATGCAGTGTATCATTGAAAATACCTTATAATATAACGTAATATGCAGTGTATCATTGAAAATACCTTATAATATAACGTAATATGCAGTGTATCATTGAAAATACCTTATAATATAACGTAATATGCAGTGTATCATTGAAAATACCTTAGAATATATGGTTATTCTAGTCTATCAATGAAAATACCTTATAATATAACGTAATATGCAGTGTATCAGTGAAAATACCTTATAATATAACGTAATATGCAGTGTATCATTGAAAATACCTTATAATATAACGTAATATGCAGTGTATCATTGAAAATACCTTAGAATATATGGTAATTCTAGTCTATCAATGAAAATACCTTATAATATATCGCAATTTGTAGTGTATCATTGAAAATACCTTATAATATATTGTAATTTGTAGTGTATCATTGAAAATACCTTATAATATAACGTAATATGCAGTGTATCATTGAAAATACCTTATAATATAACGTAATATGCAGTGTATCATTGAAAATACCTTATAATATAACGTAATATGCAGTGTATCATTGAAAATACCTTAGAATATATGGTTATTCTAGTCTATCAATGAAAATACCTTATAATATAACGTAATATGCAGTGTATCAGTGAAAATACCTTATAATATAACGTAATATGCAGTGTATCATTGAAAATACCTTATAATATAACGTAATATGCAGTGTATCATTGAAAATACCTTAGAATATATGGTAATTTGTAGTGTATCAATGAAAATACCTTATAATATAACGTAATATGCAGTGTATCATTGAAAATACCTTATAATATATCGTAATTTGTAGTGTATCATTGAAAATACCTTATAATATATAGTAGTTTATCAATGAAAATACCTTATAATATATCGTAATATGCAGTGTATCAGTGAAAATACCTTATAATATATCGTAATTTGTAGTGTATCATTGAAAATACCTTTTAATATAACGTAATATGCAGTGTATCATTGAAAATACCTTATAATATAACGTAATATGCAGTGTATCATTGAAAATACCTTAGAATATATGGTAATTCTAGTCTATCAATGAAAATACCTTATAATATAACGTAATATGCAGTGTATCAGTGAAAATACCTTATAATATATCGTAATTTGTAGTGTATCATTGAAAATACCTCATAATATATAGTAGTTTATCATTGAAAATACCTTATAATATAACGTAATCTGCTGTGTATCATTGAAAATACCTTATAATATATCGCAATTTGTAGTGTATCAATGAAAATACCGTATAATATAACGTAATATGCAGTGTATCATTGAAAATACCTTATAATATAACGTAATATGCAGTGTATCATTGAAAATACCTTATAATATAACGTAATATGCAGTGTATCATTGAAAATACCTTATAATATAACGTAATATGCAGTGTATCATTGAAAATACCTTATAATATAACGTAATATGCAGTGTATCATTGAAAATACCTTATAATATAACGTAATATGCAGTGTATCATTGAAAATACCTTAGAATATATGGTTATTCTAGTCTATCAATGAAAATACCTTATAATATAACGTAATATGCAGTGTATCAGTGAAAATACCTTATAATATAACGTAATATGCTGTGTATCATTGAAAATACCTTATAATATAACGTAATATGCAGTGTATCATTGAAAATACCTTAGAATATATGGTAATTCTAGTCTATCAATGAAAATACCTTATAATATATCGCAATTTGTAGTGTATCATTGAAAATACCTTATAATATATTGTAATTTGTAGTGTATCATTGAAAATACCTTATAATATAACGTAATATGCAGTGTATCATTGAAAATACCTTATAATATAACGTAATATGCAGTGTATCATTGAAAATACCTTATAATATAACGTAATATGCAGTGTATCATTGAAAATACCTTAGAATATATGGTAATTCTAGTCTATCAATGAAAATACCTTATAATATAACGTAATATGCAGTGTATCAGTGAAAATACCTTATAATATAACGTAATATGCAGTGTATCATTGAAAATACCTTATAATATAACGTAATATTCTGTGTATCAGTGAAAATACCTTATAATAAAACGTAATATGCAGTGTATCATTGAATGTACCTTATAATATAACGTATTATGCAGTGTATCATTGAAAATACCTTCCCATATATCGTAATATTCTGTGTATCATTGAAAATACCTTATAATATAACGTAATATGCAGTGTATCATTGAAAATACCTTATAATATAACGTAATATGCAGTGTATCATTGAAAATACCTTATAATATATAGTAGTTTATCATTGAAAATACCTTATAATATAACGTAATATTCTGTGTATCATTGAAAATACCTTATAATATAACGTAATATGCAGTGTATCATTGAAAATACCTTATAATATAACGTAATATGCAGTGTATCATTGAAAATACCTTATAATATAACGTAATATGCAGTGTATCATTGAAAATACCTTATAATATAACGTAATATGCAGTGTATCATTGAAAATACCTTATAATATAACGTAATATGCAGTGTATCATTGAAAATACCTTATAATATAACGTAATATGCAGTGTATCATTGAAAATACCTTAGAATATATGGTAATTCTAGTCTATCAATGAAAATACCTTATAATATAACGTAATATGCAGTGTATCAGTGAAAATACCTTATAATATAACGTAATATGCAGTGTATCATTGAAAATACCTTATAATATAACGTAATATGCAGTGTATCATTGAAAATACCTTAGAATATATGGTAATTCTAGTCTATCAATGAAAATACCTTATAATATATCGCAATTTGTAGTGTATCATTGAAAATACCTTATAATATATTGTAATTTGTAGTGTATCAATGAAAATACCTTATAATATAACGTAATATTCTGTGTATCAGTGAAAATACCTTATAATAAAACGTAATATGCAGTGTATCATTGAATGTACCTTATAATATAACGTATTATGCAGTGTATCATTGAAAATACCTTCCCATATATCGTAATATTCTGTGTATCATTGAAAATACCTTATAATATAACGTAATATGCAGTGTATCATTGAAAATACCTTTTAATATAACGTAATATGCAGTGTATCATTGAAAATACCTTATAATATATAGTAGTTTATCATTGAAAATACCTTATAATATAACGTAATATTCTGTGTATCATTGAAAATACCTTATAATATAACGTAATATGCAGTGTATCATTGAAAATACCTTATAATATAACGTAATATGCAGTGTATCATTGAAAATACCTTATAATATAACGTAATATGCAGTGTATCATTGAAAATACCTTATAATATAACGTAATATGCAGTGTATCATTGAAAATACCTTATAATATAACGTAATATGCAGTGTATCATTGAAAATACCTTAGAATATATGGTAATTCTAGTCTATCAATGAAAATACCTTATAATATAACGTAATATGCAGTGTATCAGTGAAAATACCTTATAATATAACGTAATATGCAGTGTATCATTGAAAATACCTTATAATATAACGTAATATGCAGTGTATCATTGAAAATACCTTATAATATATGGTAATATGCAGTGTATCATTGGAAATACCTTATAATATAACGTAATATTCTGTGTATCATTGAAAATACCTTATAATATAACGTAATATGCAGTGTATCATTGAAAATACCTTATAATATAACGTAATATGCAGTGTATCATTGAAAATACCTTATAATATAACGTAATATGCAGTGTATCATTGAAAATACCTTATAATATAACGTAATATGCAGTGTATCATTGAAAATACCTTATAATATAACGTAATATGCAGTGTATCATTGAAAATACCTTATAATATAACGTAATATGCAGTGTATCATTGAAAATACCTTATAATATAACGTAATATGCAGTGTATCATTGAAAATACCTTGTAATATATCGTAATTTGTAGTGTATCATTGGAAATACCTTATAATATTTAGTAGTTTATCATTGAAAATACCTTATTATAAAACGTAATATTGTGTGTATCATTGAAAATACCTTATAATATAACGTAATATGCAGTGTATCATTGAAAATACCTTATAATATAACGTAATATGCAGTGTATCATTGAAAATACCTTATAATAAATCCTAATATGCAGTGTATCATTGAGAATACCTTATAATAAAACGTAATATGCAGTGTATCATTGAAAATACCTTATAATATAACGTAATATGCAGTGTGTCATTGAAAATACATTATAATATAACGTAATATGCGGTGTATCATTGAAAATACCTTATAATATATCGTAATTTGTAGTGTATCATTGAAAATACCTTATAATATATGGTAATTTGTAGTGCATCAATGAAAATACCTTATAATATAACGTAATATGCAGTGTATCATTGAAAATACCTTATAATATAACGTAATATGCAGTGTATCATTGAAAATACCTTATAATATAACGTAATATGCAGTGTATCATTGAAAATACCTTAGAATATATGGTAATTGTAGTCTATCAATGAAAATACCTTATAATATAACGTAATATGCAGTGTATCAGTGAAAATACCTTATAATATATCGTAATTTGTAGTGTATCATTGAAAATACCTTATAATATATAGTAGTTTATCATTGAAAATACCTTATAATATATAGTAGTTTATCATTGAAAATACCTTATAATATAACGTAATATGCGGTGTATCATTGAAAATACCTTATAATATATGGTAATTTGTAGTGCATCAATGAAAATACCTTATAATAAAACGTAATATGCAGTGTATCATTGAAAATACCTTATAATATAACGTAATATGCAGTGTATCATTGAAAATACCTTATAATATAACGTAATATGCAGTGTATCATTGAAAATACCTTAGAATATATGGTTATTCTAGTCTATCAATGAAAATACCTTATAATATAACGTAATATGCAGTGTATCAGTGAAAATACCTTATAATATAACGTAATATGCAGTGTATCATTGAAAATACCTTATAATATAACGTAATATGCAGTGTATCATTGAAAATACCTTAGAATATATGGTAATTCTAGTCTATCAATGAAAATACCTTATAATATATCGCAATTTGTAGTGTATCATTGAAAATACCTTATAATATATTGTAATTTGTAGTGTATCATTGAAAATACCTTATAATATAACGTAATATGCAGTGTATCATTGAAAATACCTTATAATATAACGTAATATGCAGTGTATCATTGAAAATACCTTATAATATAACGTAATATGCAGTGTATCATTGAAAATACCTTAGAATATATGGTAATTCTAGTCTATCAATGAAAATACCTTATAATATAACGTAATATGCAGTGTATCAGTGAAAATACCTTATAATATAACGTAATATGCAGTGTATCATTGAAAATACCTTATAATATAACGTAATATTCTGTGTATCAGTGAAAATACCTTATAATAAAACGTAATATGCAGTGTATCATTGAATGTACCTTATAATATAACGTATTATGCAGTGTATCATTGAAAATACCTTCCCATATATCGTAATATTCTGTGTATCATTGAAAATACCTTATAATATAACGTAATATGCAGTGTATCATTGAAAATACCTTATAATATAACGTAATATGCAGTGTATCATTGAAAATACCTTATAATATATAGTAGTTTATCATTGAAAATACCTTATAATATAACGTAATATTCTGTGTATCATTGAAAATACCTTATAATATAACGTAATATGCAGTGTATCATTGAAAATACCTTATAATATAACGTAATATGCAGTGTATCATTGAAAATACCTTATAATATAACGTAATATGCAGTGTATCATTGAAAATACCTTATAATATAACGTAATATGCAGTGTATCATTGAAAATACCTTATAATATAACGTAATATGCAGTGTATCATTGAAAATACCTTATAATATAACGTAATATGCAGTGTATCATTGAAAATACCTTAGAATATATGGTAATTCTAGTCTATCAATGAAAATACCTTATAATATAACGTAATATGCAGTGTATCAGTGAAAATACCTTATAATATAACGTAATATGCAGTGTATCATTGAAAATACCTTATAATATAACGTAATATGCAGTGTATCATTGAAAATACCTTAGAATATATGGTAATTCTAGTCTATCAATGAAAATACCTTATAATATAACGTAATATGCAGTGTATCAGTGAAAATACCTTATAATATAACGTAATATGCAGTGTATCATTGAAAATACCTTATAATATAACGTAATATTCTGTGTATCAGTGAAAATACCTTATAATAAAACGTAATATGCAGTGTATCATTGAATGTACCTTATAATATAACGTATTATGCAGTGTATCATTGAAAATACCTTCCCATATATCGTAATATTCTGTGTATCATTGAAAATACCTTATAATATAACGTAATATGCAGTGTATCATTGAAAATACCTTATAATATAACGTAATATGCAGTGTATCATTGAAAATACCTTATAATATATAGTAGTTTATCATTGAAAATACCTTATAATATAACGTAATATTCTGTGTATCATTGAAAATACCTTATAATATAACGTAATATGCAGTGTATCATTGAAAATACCTTATAATATAACGTAATATGCAGTGTATCATTGAAAATACCTTATAATATAACGTAATATGCAGTGTATCATTGAAAATACCTTATAATATAACGTAATATGCAGTGTATCATTGAAAATACCTTATAATATAACGTAATATGCAGTGTATCATTGAAAATACCTTATAATATAACGTAATATGCAGTGTATCATTGAAAATACCTTAGAATATATGGTAATTCTAGTCTATCAATGAAAATACCTTATAATATAACGTAATATGCAGTGTATCAGTGAAAATACCTTATAATATAACGTAATATGCAGTGTATCATTGAAAATACCTTATAATATAACGTAATATGCAGTGTATCATTGAAAATACCTTAGAATATATGGTAATTCTAGTCTATCAATGAAAATACCTTATAATATATCGCAATTTGTAGTGTATCATTGAAAATACCTTATAATATATTGTAATTTGTAGTGTATCAATGAAAATACCTTATAATATAACGTAATATTCTGTGTATCAGTGAAAATACCTTATAATAAAACGTAATATTCTGTGTATCATTGAAAATACCTTATAATATAACGTAATATGCAGTGTATCATTGAAAATACCTTTTAATATAACGTAATATGCAGTGTATCATTGAAAATACCTTATAATATATAGTAGTTTATCATTGAAAATACCTTATAATATAACGTAATATGCAGTGTATCATTGAAAATACCTTATAATATAACGTAATATGCAGTGTATCATTGAAAATACCTTATAATATAACGTAATATTCTGTGTATCAGTGAAAATACCTTATAATAAAACGTAATATGCAGTGTATCATTGAATGTACCTTATAATATAACGTATTATGCAGTGTATCATTGAAAATACCTTCCCATATATCGTAATATTCTGTGTATCATTGAAAATACCTTATAATATAACGTAATATGCAGTGTATCATTGAAAATACCTTATAATATAACGTAATATGCAGTGTATCATTGAAAATACCTTATAATATATAGTAGTTTATCATTGAAAATACCTTATAATATAACGTAATATTCTGTGTATCATTGAAAATACCTTATAATATAACGTAATATGCAGTGTATCATTGAAAATACCTTATAATATAACGTAATATGCAGTGTATCATTGAAAATACCTTATAATATAACGTAATATGCAGTGTATCATTGAAAATACCTTATAATATAACGTAATATGCAGTGTATCATTGAAAATACCTTATAATATAACGTAATATGCAGTGTATCATTGAAAATACCTTATAATATAACGTAATATGCAGTGTATCATTGAAAATACCTTAGAATATATGGTAATTCTAGTCTATCAATGAAAATACCTTATAATATAACGTAATATGCAGTGTATCAGTGAAAATACCTTATAATATAACGTAATATGCAGTGTATCATTGAAAATACCTTATAATATAACGTAATATGCAGTGTATCATTGAAAATACCTTAGAATATATGGTAATTCTAGTCTATCAATGAAAATACCTTATAATATATCGCAATTTGTAGTGTATCATTGAAAATACCTTATAATATATTGTAATTTGTAGTGTATCAATGAAAATACCTTATAATATAACGTAATATTCTGTGTATCAGTGAAAATACCTTATAATAAAACGTAATATGCAGTGTATCATTGAAAGTACCTTATAATATAACGTATTATGCAGTGTATCATTGAAAATACCTTCCCATATATCGTAATATTCTGTGTATCATTGAAAATACCTTATAATATAACGTAATATGCAGTGTATCATTGAAAATACCTTTTAATATAACGTAATATGCAGTGTATCATTGAAAATACCTTATAATATATAGTAGTTTATCATTGAAAATACCTTATAATATAACGTAATATTCTGTGTATCATTGAAAATACCTTATAATATAACGTAATATGCAGTGTATCATTGAAAATACCTTATAATATAACGTAATATGCAATGTATCATTGAAAATACCTTATAATATAACGTAATATGCAGTGTATCATTGAAAATACCTTATAATATAACGTAATATGCAGTGTATCATTGAAAATACCTTATAATATAACGTAATATGCAGTGTATCATTGAAAATACCTTAGAATATATGGTAATTCTAGTCTATCAATGAAAATACCTTATAATATAACGTAATATGCAGTGTATCAGTGAAAATACCTTATAATATAACGTAATATGCAGTGTATCATTGAAAATACCTTATAATATAACGTAATATGCAGTGTATCATTGAAAATACCTTATAATATATGGTAATATGCAGTGTATCATTGGAAATACCTTATAATATAACGTAATATTCTGTGTATCATTGAAAATACCTTATAATATAACGTAATATGCAGTGTATCATTGAAAATACCTTATAATATATAGTAGTTTATCATTGAAAATACCTTATAATATAACGTAATATTCTGTGTATCATTGAAAATACCTTATAATATAACGTAATATGCAGTGTATCATTGAAAATACCTTATAATATAACGTAATATGCAGTGTATCATTGAAAATACCTTATAATATAACGTAATATGCAGTGTATCATTGAAAATACCTTATAATATAACGTAATATGCAGTGTATCATTGAAAATACCTTATAATATAACGTAATATGCAGTGTATCATTGAAAATACCTTATAATATAACGTAATATGCAGTGTATCATTGAAAATACCTTAGAATATATGGTAATTCTAGTCTATCAATGAAAATACCTTATAATATAACGTAATATGCAGTGTATCAGTGAAAATACCTTATAATATAACGTAATATGCAGTGTATCATTGAAAATACCTTATAATATAACGTAATATGCAGTGTATCATTGAAAATACCTTAGAATATATGGTAATTCTAGTCTATCAATGAAAATACCTTATAATATATCGCAATTTGTAGTGTATCATTGAAAATACCTTATAATATATTGTAATTTGTAGTGTATCAATGAAAATACCTTATAATATAACGTAATATTCTGTGTATCAGTGAAAATACCTTATAATAAAACGTAATATGCAGTGTATCATTGAATGTACCTTATAATATAACGTATTATGCAGTGTATCATTGAAAATACCTTCCCATATATCGTAATATTCTGTGTATCATTGAAAATACCTTATAATATAACGTAATATGCAGTGTATCATTGAAAATACCTTTTAATATAACGTAATATGCAGTGTATCATTGAAAATACCTTATAATATATAGTAGTTTATCATTGAAAATACCTTATAATATAACGTAATATTCTGTGTATCATTGAAAATACCTTATAATATAACGTAATATGCAGTGTATCATTGAAAATACCTTATAATATAACGTAATATGCAGTGTATCATTGAAAATACCTTATAATATAACGTAATATGCAGTGTATCATTGAAAATACCTTATAATATAACGTAATATGCAGTGTATCATTGAAAATACCTTATAATATAACGTAATATGCAGTGTATCATTGAAAATACCTTAGAATATATGGTAATTCTAGTCTATCAATGAAAATACCTTATAATATAACGTAATATGCAGTGTATCAGTGAAAATACCTTATAATATAACGTAATATGCAGTGTATCATTGAAAATACCTTATAATATAACGTAATATGCAGTGTATCATTGAAAATACCTTAGAATATATGGTAATTCTAGTCTATCAATGAAAATACCTTATAATATATCGCAATTTGTAGTGTATCATTGAAAATACCTTATAATATATTGTAATTTGTAGTGTATCAATGAAAATACCTTATAATATAACGTAATATTCTGTGTATCAGTGAAAATACCTTATAATAAAACGTAATATGCAGTGTATCATTGAATGTACCTTATAATATAACGTATTATGCAGTGTATCATTGAAAATACCTTCCCATATATCGTAATATTCTGTGTATCATTGAAAATACCTTATAATATAACGTAATATGCAGTGTATCATTGAAAATACCTTATAATATAACGTAATATGCAGTGTATCATTGAAAATACCTTAGAATATATGGTAATTTGTAGTGTATCAATGAAAATACCTTATAATATAACGTAATATGCAGTGTATCATTGAAAATACCTTATAATATATCGTAATTTGTAGTGTATCATTGAAAATACCTTGTAATATATAGTAGTTTATCAATGAAAATACCTTATAATATATCGTAATATGCAGTGTATCAGTGAAAATACCTTATAATATATCGTAATTTGTAGTGTATCATTGAAAATACCTTTTAATATAACGTAATATGCAGTGTATCATTGAAAATACCTTATAATATAACGTAATATGCAGTGTATCATTGAAAATACCTTAGAATATATGGTAATTCTAGTCTATCAATGAAAATACCTTATAATATAACGTAATATGCAGTGTATCAGTGAAAATACCTTATAATATATCGTAATTTGTAGTGTATCATTGAAAATACCTCATAATATATAGTAGTTTATCATTGAAAATACCTTATAATATAACGTAATCTGCTGTGTATCATTGAAAATACCTTATAATATATCGCAATTTGTAGTGTATCAATGAAAATACCGTATAATATAACGTAATATGCAGTGTATCATTGAAAATACCTTATAATATAACGTAATATGCAGTGTATCATTGAAAATACCTTATAATATAACGTAATATGCAGTGTATCATTGAAAATACCTTATAATATAACGTAATATGCAGTGTATCATTGAAAATACCTTATAATATAACGTAATATGCAGTGTATCATTGAAAATACCTTATAATATAACGTAATATGCAGTGTATCATTGAAAATACCTTAGAATATATGGTTATTCTAGTCTATCAATGAAAATACCTTATAATATAACGTAATATGCAGTGTATCAGTGAAAATACCTTATAATATAACGTAATATGCAGTGTATCATTGAAAATACCTTATAATATAACGTAATATGCAGTGTATCATTGAAAATACCTTAGAATATATGGTAATTCTAGTCTATCAATGAAAATACCTTATAATATATCGCAATTTGTAGTGTATCATTGAAAATACCTTATAATATATTGTAATTTGTAGTGTATCATTGAAAATACCTTATAATATAACGTAATATGCAGTGTATCATTGAAAATACCTTATAATATAACGTAATATGCAGTGTATCATTGAAAATACCTTATAATATAACGTAATATGCAGTGTATCATTGAAAATACCTTAGAATATATGGTAATTCTAGTCTATCAATGAAAATACCTTATAATATAACGTAATATGCAGTGTATCAGTGAAAATACCTTATAATATAACGTAATATGCAGTGTATCATTGAAAATACCTTATAATATAACGTAATATTCTGTGTATCAGTGAAAATACCTTATAATAAAACGTAATATGCAGTGTATCATTGAATGTACCTTATAATATAACGTATTATGCAGTGTATCATTGAAAATACCTTCCCATATATCGTAATATTCTGTGTATCATTGAAAATACCTTATAATATAACGTAATATGCAGTGTATCATTGAAAATACCTTATAATATAACGTAATATGCAGTGTATCATTGAAAATACCTTATAATATATAGTAGTTTATCATTGAAAATACCTTATAATATAACGTAATATTCTGTGTATCATTGAAAATACCTTATAATATAACGTAATATGCAGTGTATCATTGAAAATACCTTATAATATAACGTAATATGCAGTGTATCATTGAAAATACCTTATAATATAACGTAATATGCAGTGTATCATTGAAAATACCTTATAATATAACGTAATATGCAGTGTATCATTGAAAATACCTTATAATATAACGTAATATGCAGTGTATCATTGAAAATACCTTATAATATAACGTAATATGCAGTGTATCATTGAAAATACCTTAGAATATATGGTAATTCTAGTCTATCAATGAAAATACCTTATAATATAACGTAATATGCAGTGTATCAGTGAAAATACCTTATAATATAACGTAATATGCAGTGTATCATTGAAAATACCTTATAATATAACGTAATATGCAGTGTATCATTGAAAATACCTTAGAATATATGGTAATTCTAGTCTATCAATGAAAATACCTTATAATATATCGCAATTTGTAGTGTATCATTGAAAATACCTTATAATATATTGTAATTTGTAGTGTATCAATGAAAATACCTTATAATATAACGTAATATTCTGTGTATCAGTGAAAATACCTTATAATAAAACGTAATATGCAGTGTATCATTGAATGTACCTTATAATATAACGTATTATGCAGTGTATCATTGAAAATACCTTCCCATATATCGTAATATTCTGTGTATCATTGAAAATACCTTATAATATAACGTAATATGCAGTGTATCATTGAAAATACCTTTTAATATAACGTAATATGCAGTGTATCATTGAAAATACCTTATAATATATAGTAGTTTATCATTGAAAATACCTTATAATATAACGTAATATTCTGTGTATCATTGAAAATACCTTATAATATAACGTAATATGCAGTGTATCATTGAAAATACCTTATAATATAACGTAATATGCAGTGTATCATTGAAAATACCTTATAATATAACGTAATATGCAGTGTATCATTGAAAATACCTTATAATATAACGTAATATGCAGTGTATCATTGAAAATACCTTATAATATAACGTAATATGCAGTGTATCATTGAAAATACCTTAGAATATATGGTAATTCTAGTCTATCAATGAAAATACCTTATAATATAACGTAATATGCAGTGTATCAGTGAAAATACCTTATAATATAACGTAATATGCAGTGTATCATTGAAAATACCTTATAATATAACGTAATATGCAGTGTATCATTGAAAATACCTTATAATATATGGTAATATGCAGTGTATCATTGGAAATACCTTATAATATAACGTAATATTCTGTGTATCATTGAAAATACCTTATAATATAACGTAATATGCAGTGTATCATTGAAAATACCTTATAATATAACGTAATATGCAGTGTATCATTGAAAATACCTTATAATATAACGTAATATGCAGTGTATCATTGAAAATACCTTATAATATAACGTAATATGCAGTGTATCATTGAAAATACCTTATAATATAACGTAATATGCAGTGTATCATTGAAAATACCTTATAATATAACGTAATATGCAGTGTATCATTGAAATCACCTTATAATATAACGTAATATGCAGTGTATCATTGAAAATACCTTGTAATATATCGTAATTTGTAGTGTATCATTGGAAATACCTTATAATATTTAGTAGTTTATCATTGAAAATACCTTATTATAAAACGTAATATTGTGTGTATCATTGAAAATACCTTATAATATAACGTAATATGCAGTGTATCATTGAAAATACCTTATAATATGACGTAATATGCAGTGTATCATTGAAAATACCTTATAATAAATCCTAATATGCAGTGTATCATTGAGAATACCTTATAATAAAACGTAATATGCAGTGTATCATTGAAAATACCTTATAATATAACGTAATATGCAGTGTGTCATTGAAAATACATTATAATATAACGTAATATGCGGTGTATCATTGAAAATACCTTATAATATATCGTAATTTGTAGTGTATCATTGAAAATACCTTATAATATATGGTAATTTGTAGTGCATCAATGAAAATACCTTATAATATAACGTAATATGCAGTGTATCATTGAAAATACCTTATAATATAACGTAATATGCAGTGTATCATTGAAAATACCTTATAATATAACGTAATATGCAGTGTATCATTGAAAATACCTTAGAATATATGGTAATTGTAGTCTATCAATGAAAATACCTTATAATATAACGTAATATGCAGTGTATCAGTGAAAATACCTTATAATATATCGTAATTTGTAGTGTATCATTGAAAATACCTTATAATATATAGTAGTTTATCATTGAAAATACCTTATAATATATAGTAGTTTATCATTGAAAATACCTTATAATATAACGTAATATGCGGTGTATCATTGAAAATACCTTATAATATATGGTAATTTGTAGTGCATCAATGAAAATACCTTATAATAAAACGTAATATGCAGTGTATCATTGAAAATACCTTATAATATAACGTAATATGCAGTGTATCATTGAAAATACATTATAATATAACGTAATATGCGGTGTATCATTGAAAATACCTTATAATATATCGTAATTTGTAGTGTATCATTGAAAATACCTTATAATATATGGTAATTTGTAGTGCATCAATGAAAATACCTTATAATATAACGTAATATGCAGTGTATCATTGAAAATACCTTATAATATAACGTAATATGCAGTGTATCATTGAAAATACCTTATAATATAACGTAATATGCAGTGTATCATTGAAAATACCTTAGAATATATGGTAATTGTAGTCTATCAATGAAAATACCTTATAATATATCGTAATATGCAGTGTATCAGTGAAAATACCTTATAATATATCGTAATTTGTAGTGTATCATTGAAAATACCTTATAATATAACGTAATATGCAGTGTATCATTGAAAATACCTTATAATATAACGTAATATGCAGTGTATCATTGAAAATACCTTAGAATATATGGTAATTGTAGTCTATCAATGAAAATACCTTATAATATAACGTAATATGCAGTGTATCAGTGAAAATACCTTATAATATATCGTAATTTGTAGTGTATCATTGAAAATACCTTATAATATATAGTAGTTTATCATTGAAAATACCTTATAATATATAGTAGTTTATCATTGAAAATACCTTATAATATAACGTAATATGCGGTGTATCATTGAAAATACCTTATAATATATGGTAATTTGTAGTGCATCAATGAAAATACCTTATAATAAAACGTAATATGCAGTGTATCATTGAAAATACCTTATAATATAACGTAATATGCAGTGTATCATTGAAAATACATTATAATATAACGTAATATGCGGTGTATCATTGAAAATACCTTATAATATATCGTAATTTGTAGTGTATCATTGAAAATACCTTATAATATATGGTAATTTGTAGTGCATCAATGAAAATACCTTATAATATAACGTAATATGCAGTGTATCATTGAAAATACCTTATAATATAACGTAATATGCAGTGTATCATTGAAAATACCTTATAATATAACGTAATATGCAGTGTATCATTGAAAATACCTTAGAATATATGGTAATTGTAGTCTATCAATGAAAATACCTTATAATATATCGTAATATGCAGTGTATCAGTGAAAATACCTTATAATATATCGTAATTTGTAGTGTATCATTGAAAATACCTTATAATATATAGTAGTTTATCATTGAAAATACCTTATAATATATAGTAGTTTATCATTGAAAATACCTTATAATATAACGTAATATGCTGTGTATCATTGAAAATACCTTATAATATATCGTAATTTGTAGTGTATCAATGAAAATACCTTATAATATAAAGTAATATGCAGTGTATCATTGAAAATACCTTATAATATATCGTAATTTGTAGTGTATCATTGAAAATACCTTATAATATATGGTAATATGCAGTGTATCATTGGAAATACCTTATAATATATCGAAATTTTTTAGTGTATCATTGAAAATACCTTATAATATATGGTAATTTGTAGTGTATCAATGAAAATACCTTATAATATAACGTAATATGCAGTGTATCATTGAAAATACCTTATAATATATCGTAATTTGTAGTGTATCATTGAAAATACCTTGTAATATATAGTAGTTTATCAATGAAAATACCTTATAATATATCGTAATATGCAGTGTATCAGTGAAAATACCTTATAATATATCGTAATTTGTAGTGTATCATTGAAAATACCTTATAATATATAGTAGTTTATCATTGAAAATACCTTATAATATATAGTAGTTTATCATTGAAAATACCTTATAATATATAGTAGTTTATCATTGAAAATACCTTATAATATAACGTAATATGCTGTGTATCATTGAAAATACCTTATAATATATCGTAATTTGTAGTGTATCAATGAAAATACCTTATAATATAACGTAATATGCAGTGTATCAGTGAAAATACCTTATAATATATCGTAATTTGTAGTGTATCATTGAAAATACCTTATAATATATAGTAGTTTATCATTGAAAATACCTTATAATATAACGTAATCTGCTGTGTATCATTGAAAATACCTTATAATATATCGCAATTTGTAGTGTATCAATGAAAATACCGTATAATATAACGTAATATGCAGTGTATCATTGAAAATACCTTATAATATAACGTAATATTCTGTGTATCATTGAAAATACCTTATAATAAAACGTAATATGCAGTGTATCATTGAAAATACCTTATAATATAACGTAATATGCAGTGTATCATTGAAAATACCTTAGAATATATGGTAATTCTAGTCTATCAATGAAAATACCTTATAATATATCGCAATTTGTAGTGTATCATTGAAAATACCTTATAATATATTGTAATTTGTAGTGTATCAATGAAAATACCTTATAATATAACGTAATATGCAGTGTATCATTGAAAATACCTTATAATATAACGTAATCTGCTGTGTATCATTGAAAATACCTTATAATATATCGCAATTTGTAGTGTATCAATGAAAATACAGTATAATATAACGTAATATGCAGTGTATCATTGAAAATACCTTATAATATAACGTAATATGCAGTGTATCATTGAAAATACCTTATAATATAACGCAATTTGTAGTGTATCATTGAAAATACCTTATAATATATTGTAATTTGTAGTGTATCAATGAAAATACCTTATAATATAACGTAATATTCTGTGTATCATTGAAAATACCTTATAATATAACGTAATATGCAGTGTATCATTGAAAATACCTTATAATATAACGTAATATGCAGTGTATCATTGAAAATACCTTATAATATAACGTAATATGCAGTGTATCATTGAAAATACCTTAGAATATATGGTAATTGTAGTCTATCAATGAAAATACCTTATAATATAACGTAATATGCAGTGTATCAGTGAAAATACCTTATAATATATCGTAATTTGTAGTGTATCATTGAAAATACCTTATAATATATAGTAGTTTATCATTGAAAATACCTTATAATATATAGTAGTTTATCATTGAAAATACCTTATAATATAACGTAATATGCTGTGTATCATTGAAAATACCTTATAATATATCGTAATTTGTAGTGTATCAATGAAAATACCTTATAATATAAAGTAATATGCAGTGTATCATTGAAAATACCTTATAATATATCGTAATTTGTAGTGTATCATTGAAAATACCTTATAATATATGGTAATATGCAGTGTATCATTGGAAATACCTTATAATATATCGAAATTTTTTAGTGTATCATTGAAAATACCTTATAATATATGGTAATTTGTAGTGTATCAATGAAAATACCTTATAATATAACGTAATATGCAGTGTATCATTGAAAATACCTTATAATATATCGTAATTTGTAGTGTATCATTGAAAATACCTTGTAATATATAGTAGTTTATCATTGAAAATACCTTATAATATAACGTAATATGCAGTGTATCTTTGAAAATACCTTATAATATAACGTAATATGCAGTGTATCATTGAAAATACCTTATAATATAACGTAATATGCAGTGTATCATTGAAAATACCTTATAATATAGCGTAATATGCAGTGTATCATTGAAAATACCTTATAATATAACGTAATATGCAGTGTATCATTGAAAATACCTTATAATATAACGTAATATGCAGTGTATCATTGAAAATACCTTAGAATATATGGTAATTGTAGTCTATCAATGAAAATACCTTATAATATAACGTAATATGCAGTGTATCAGTGAAAATACCTTATAATATATCGTAATTTGTAGTGTATCATTGAAAATACCTTATAATATATAGTAGTTTATCATTGAAAATACCTTGTAATATATAGTAGTTTATCATTGAAAATACCTTATAATATAACGTAATATGCTGTGTATCATTGAAAATACCTTATAATATATCGTAATTTGTAGTGTATCAATGAAAATACCTTATAATATAAAGTAATATGCAGTGTATCATTGAAAATACCTTATAATATATCGTAATTTGTAGTGTATCATTGAAAATACCTTATAATATATGGTAATATGCAGTGTATCATTGGAAATACCTTATAATATATCGAAATTTTTTAGTGTATCATTGAAAATACCTTATAATATATGGTAATTTGTAGTGTATCAATGAAAATACCTTATAATATAACGTAATATGCAGTGTATCATTGAAAATACCTTATAATATATCGTAATTTGTAGTGTATCATTGAAAATACCTTATAATATATGGTAATATGCAGTGTATCATTGGAAATACCTTATAATATATCGAAATTTTTTAGTGTATCATTGAAAATACCTTATAATATATGGTAATTTGTAGTGTATCAATGAAAATACCTTATAATATAACGTAATATGCAGTGTATCATTGAAAATACCTTATAATATATCGTAATTTGTAGTGTATCATTGAAAATACCTTGTAATATATAGTAGTTTATCATTGAAAATACCTTATAATATAACGTAATATGCAGTGTATCATTGAAAATACCTTATAATATAACGTAATATGCAGTGTATCTTTGAAAATACCTTATAATATAACGTAATATGCAGTGTATCATTGAAAATACCTTATAATATAACGTAATATGCAGTGTATCATTGAAAATACCTTATAATATAGCGTAATATGCAGTGTATCATTGAAAATACCTTATAATATAACGTAATATGCAGTGTATCATTGAAAATACCTTATAATATAACGTAATATGCAGTGTATCATTGAAAATACCTTAGAATATATGGTAATTGTAGTCTATCAATGAAAATACCTTATAATATAACGTAATATGCAGTGTATCAGTGAAAATACCTTATAATATATCGTAATTTGTAGTGTATCATTGAAAATACCTTATAATATATAGTAGTTTATCATTGAAAATACCTTGTAATATATAGTAGTTTATCATTGAAAATACCTTATAATATAACGTAATATGCTGTGTATCATTGAAAATACCTTATAATATATCGTAATTTGTAGTGTATCAAT
Source organism: Lasioglossum lativentre (assembly GCA_916610255.1). Taxonomy (NCBI): domain Eukaryota; kingdom Metazoa; phylum Arthropoda; class Insecta; order Hymenoptera; family Halictidae; genus Lasioglossum; species Lasioglossum lativentre. The sequence goes on from CAKAJI010000465.1 coordinate 20,924, forward strand.
GAAAATACCTTATAATATAAAGTAATATGCAGTGTATCATTGAAAATACCTTATAATATAACGTAATATGCAGTGTATCATTGAAAATACCTTATAATATAACGTAATATGCAGTGTATCATTGAAAATACCTTATAATATAACGTAATATGCAGTGTATCATTGAAAATACCTTAGAATATATGGTAATTCTAGTCTATCAATGAAAATACCTTATAATATAACGTAATATGCAGTGTATCAGTGAAAATACCTTATAATATATCGTAATTTGTAGTGTATCATTGAAAATACCTTATAATATATAGTAGTTTATCATTGAAAATACCTTATAATATAACGTAATCTGCTGTGTATCATTGAAAATACCTTATAATATATCGCAATTTGTAGTGTATCAATGAAAATACCGTATAATATAACGTAATATGCAGTGTATCATTGAAAATACCTTATAATATAACGTAATATGCAGTGTATCATTGAAAATACCTTATAATATAACGTAATATGCAGTGTATCATTGAAAATACCTTATAATATAACGTAATATGCAGTGTATCATTGAAAATACCTTATAATATAACGTAATATGCAGTGTATCATTGAAAATACCTTAGAATATATGGTAATTCTAGTCTATCAATGAAAATACCTTATAATATAACGTAATATGCAGTGTATCAGTGAAAATACCTTATAATATATCGTATTTTGTAGTGTATCATTGAAAATACCTTATAATATATAGTAGTTTATCATTGAAAATACCTTATAATATAACGTAATCTGCTGTGTATCATTGAAAATACCTTATAATATATCGCAATTTGTAGTGTATCAATGAAAATACCGTATAATATAACGTAATATGCAGTGTATCATTGAAAATACCTTATAATATAACGTAATATGCAGTGTATCATTGAAAATACCTTATAATATAACGTAATATGCAGTGTATCATTGAAAATACCTTATAATATAACGTAATATGCAGTGTATCATTGAAAATACCTTAGAATATATGGTAATTCTAGTCTATCAATGAAAATACCTTATAATATATCGCAATTTGTAGTGTATCATTGAAAATACCTTATAATATATTGTAATTTGTAGTGTATCAATGAAAATACCTTATAATATAACGTAATATTCTGTGTATCATTGAAAATACCTTATAATAAAACGTAATATGCAGTGTATCATTGAAAATACCTTATAATATAACGTAATATGCAGTGTATCATTGAAAATACCTTAGAATATATGGTAATTCTAGTCTATCAATGAAAATACCTTATAATATATCGCAATTTGTAGTGTATCATTGAAAATACCTTATAATATATTGTAATTTGTAGTGTATCAATGAAAATACCTTATAATATAACGTAATATGCAGTGTATCATTGAAAATACCTTATAATATAACGTAATCTGCTGTGTATCAATGAAAATACCTTATAATATATCGCAATTTGTAGTGTATCAATGAAAATACCGTATAATATAACGTAATATGCAGTGTATCATTGAAAATACCTTATAATATAACGTAATATGCAGTGTATCATTGAAAATACCTTATAATATAACGTAATATGCAGTGTATCATTGAAAATACCTTAGAATATATGGTAATTCTAGTCTATCAATGAAAATACCTTATAATATATCGCAATTTGTAGTGTATCATTGAAAATACCTTATAATATATTGTAATTTGTAGTGTATCAATGAAAATACCTTATAATATAACGTAATATTCTGTGTATCATTGAAAATACCTTATAATAAAACGTAATATGCAGTGTATCATTGAAAATACCTTATAATATAACGTAATATGCAGTGTATCATTGAAAATACCTTAGAATATATGGTAATTCTAGTCTATCAATGAAAATACCTTATAATATATCGCAATTTGTAGTGTATCATTGAAAATACCTTATAATATATTGTAATTTGTAGTGTATCAATGAAAATACCTTATAATATAACGTAATATGCAGTGTATCATTGAAAATACCTTATAATATAACGTAATATGCAGTGTATCATTGAAAATACCTTAGAATATATGGTAATTCTAGTCTATCAATGAAAATACCTTATAATATATCGCAATTTGTAGTGTATCATTGAAAATACCTTATAATATATGGTAATTTGTAGTGTATCAATGAAAATACCTTATAATATAACGTAATATTCTGTGTATCATTGAAAATACCTTATAATAAAACGTAATATGCAGTGTATCATTGAAAGTACCTTATAATATAACGTATTATGCAGTGTATCATTGAAAATACCTTCCCATATAACGTAATATTCTGTGTATCATTGAAAATACCTTATAATATAACGTAATATGCAGTGTATCATTGAAAATACCTTATAATATAACGTAATATGCAGTGTATCATTGAAAATACCTTATAATATAACGTAATATACAGTGTATCATTGAAAATAATTTATAATATATCGTAATTTGTAGTGTATCAATGAAAATACCTTATAATATATGGTAATATGCAGTGTATCATTGAAAATACCTTATAATATATCGTAATTTGTAGTGTATCATTGAAAATACCTTATAATATATGGTAATATGCAGTGTATCATTGGAAATACCTTATAATATATCGAAATTTTTTAGTGTATCATTGAAAATACCTTATAATATATGGTAATTTGTAGTGTATCAATGAAAATACCTTATAATATAACGTAATATGCAGTGTATCATTGAAAATACCTTATAATATATCGTAATTTGTAGTGTATCATTGAAAATACCTTGTAATATATAGTAGTTTATCATTGAAAATACCTTATAATATAACGTAATATGCAGTGTATCTTTGAAAATACCTTATAATATAACGTAATATGCAGTGTATCATTGAAAATACCTTATAATATAACGTAATATGCAGTGTATCATTGAAAATACCTTATAATATAGCGTAATATGCAGTGTATCATTGAAAATACCTTATAATATATCGTAATTTGTAGTGTATCATTGAAAATACCTTATAATATATGGTAATATGCAGTGTATCATTGGAAATACCTTATAATATATCGAAATTTTTTAGTGTATCATTGAAAATACCTTATAATATATGGTAATTTGTAGTGTATCAATGAAAATACCTTATAATATAACGTAATATGCAGTGTATCATTGAAAATACCTTATAATATATCGTAATATGCAGTGTATCATTGAAAATACCTTATAATATAACGTAATATGCAGTGTATCATTGAAAATACCTTAGAATATATGGTAATTGTAGTCTATCAATGAAAATACCTTATAATATAACGTAATATGCAGTGTATCAGTGAAAATACCTTATAATATATCGTAATTTGTAGTGTATCATTGAAAATACCTTATAATATATAGTAGTTTATCATTGAAAATACCTTGTAATATATAGTAGTTTATCATTGAAAATACCTTATAATATAACGTAATATGCTGTGTATCATTGAAAATACCTTATAATATATCGTAATTTGTAGTGTATCAATGAAAATACCTTATAATATAAAGTAATATGCAGTGTATCATTGAAAATACCTTATAATATATAGTAATTTGTAGTGTATCATTGAAAATACCTTATAATATATGGTAATATGCAGTGTATCATTGGAAATACCTTATAATATATCGAAATTTTTTAGTGTATCATTGAAAATACCTTATAATATATGGTAATTTGTAGTGTATCAATGAAAATACCTTATAATATAACGTAATATGCAGTGTATCATTGAAAATACCTTATAATATATCGTAATTTGTAGTGTATCATTGAAAATACCTTATAATATATGGTAATATGCAGTGTATCATTGGAAATACCTTATAATATATCGAAATTTTTTAGTGTATCATTGAAAATACCTTATAATATATGGTAATTTGTAGTGTATCAATGAAAATACCTTATAATATAACGTAATATGCAGTGTATCATTGAAAATACCTTATAATATAACGTAATATGCAGTGTATCATTGAAAATACCTTATAATATAACGTAATATGCAGTGTATCATTGAAAATACCTTATAATATAACGTAATATGCAGTGTATCATTGAAAATACCTTATAATATAACGTAATATGCAGTGTATCATTGAAAATACCTTATAATATAACGTAATATGCAGTGTATCATTGAAAATACCTTATAATATAACGTAATATGCAGTGTATCATTGAAAATACCTTATAATATAACGTAATATGCAGTGTATCATTGAAAATACCTTATAATATAACGTAATATGCAGTGTATCATTGAAAATACCTTATAATATAACGTAATATGCAGTGTATCATTGAAAATACCTTATAATATAACGTAATATTCTGTGTATCATTGAAAATACCTTATAATATAACGTAATATGCAGTGTATCATTGAAAATACCTTATAATATAACGTAATATGCAGTGTATCATTGAAAATACCTTAGAATATATGGTAATTCTAGTCTATCAATGAAAATACCTTATAATATATCGCAATTTGTAGTGTATCATTGAAAATACCTTATAATATATTGTAATTTGTAGTGTATCAATGAAAATACCTTATAATATAACGTAATATGCAGTGTATCATTGAAAATACCTTATAATATAACGTAATCTGCTGTGTATCATTGAAAATACCTTATAATATATCGCAATTTGTAGTGTATCAATGAAAATACCGTATAATATAACGTAATATGCAGTGTATCATTGAAAATACCTTATAATATAACGTAATATGCAGTGTATCATTGAAAATACCTTATAATATAACGTAATATGCAGTGTATCATTGAAAATACCTTATAATATAACGTAATATGCAGTGTATCATTGAAAATACCTTATAATATAACGTAATATGCAGTGTATCATTGAAAATACCTTATAATATAACGTAATATGCAGTGTATCATTGAACATACCTTAGAATATATGGTAATTCTAGTCTATCAATGAAAATACCTTATAATATAACGTAATATGCAGTGTATCAGTGAAAATACCTTATAATATATCGTAATTTGTAGTGTATCATTGAAAATACCTTATAATATAACGTAATCTGCTGTGTATCATTGAAAATACCTTATAATATATCGCAATTTGTAGTGTATCAATGAAAATACCGTATAATATAACGTAATATGCAGTGTATCATTGAAAATACCTTATAATATAACGTAATATGCAGTGTATCATTGAAAATACCTTATAATATAACGTAATATGCAGTGTATCATTGAAAATACCTTAGAATATATGGTAATTCTAGTCTATCAATGAAAATACCTTATAATATATCGCAATTTGTAGTGTATCATTGAAAATACCTTATAATATATTGTAATTTGTAGTGTATCAATGAAAATACCTTATAATATAACGTAATATTCTGTGTATCATTGAAAATACCTTATAATAAAACGTAATATGCAGTGTATCATTGAAAATACCTTATAATATAACGTAATATGCAGTGTATCATTGAAAATACCTTAGAATATATGGTAATTCTAGTCTATCAATGAAAATACCTTATAATATATCGCAATTTGTAGTGTATCATTGAAAATACCTTATAATATATTGTAATTTGTAGTGTATCAATGAAAATACCTTATAATATAACGTAATATGCAGTGTATCATTGAAAATACCTTATAATATAACGTAATATGCAGTGTATCATTGAAAATACCTTAGAATATATGGTAATTCTAGTCTATCAATGAAAATACCTTATAATATATCGCAATTTGTAGTGTATCAATGAAAATACCGTATAATATAACGTAATATGCAGTGTATCATTGAAAATACCTTATAATATAACGTAATATGCAGTGTATCATTGAAAATACCTTATAATATAACGTAATATGCAGTGTATCATTGAAAATACCTTAGAATATATGGTAATTCTAGTCTATCAATGAAAATACCTTATAATATATCGCAATTTGTAGTGTATCATTGAAAATACCTTATAATATATTGTAATTTGTAGTGTATCAATGAAAATACCTTATAATATAACGTAATATTCTGTGTATCATTGAAAATACCTTATAATAAAACGTAATATGCAGTGTATCATTGAAAATACCTTATAATATAACGTAATATGCAGTGTATCATTGAAAATACCTTAGAATATATGGTAATTCTAGTCTATCAATGAAAATACCTTATAATATATCGCAATTTGTAGTGTATCATTGAAAATACCTTATAATATATTGTAATTTGTAGTGTATCAATGAAAATACCTTATAATATAACGTAATATGCAGTGTATCATTGAAAATACCTTATAATATAACGTAATATGCAGTGTATCATTGAAAATACCTTAGAATATATGGTAATTCTAGTCTATCAATGAAAATATCTTATAATATATCGCAATTTGTAGTGTATCATTGAAAATACCTTATAATATATTGTAATTTGTAGTGTATCAATGAAAATACCTTATAATATAACGTAATATGCAGTGTATCATTGAAAATACCTTATAATATAACGTAATATGCAGTGTATCATTGAAAATACCTTATAATATAACGTAATATGCAGTGTATCATTGAAAATAATTTATAATATATCGTAATTTGTAGTGTATCAATGAAAATACCTTATTATATAACGTAATATGCATAGTATCATTGGAAATACCTTATAATATAACGTAATATGCAGTGTATGATTGAAAATACCTTATAATATATAGTAGTTTATCATTGAAAATACCTTAGAATATATGGTAATTTGTAGTGTATCATCGAAAATACCTTATAATATAACGTAATATGCACTGTATCATTGAAAATACCTTATAATATAACGTAATATGCAGTCTATCATTGAAAATACCTTATAATATAACGTAATATGCAGTGTATCATTGAAAATACCTTATAATATAACGTAATATGCAGTGTATGATTAAAAATACCTTATAATATAATGTAATATGCAGTCTATCATTGAAAATACCTTATAATATAACGTAATATGCAGTGTATCATTGAAAATACCTCACAATATAACGTAATATGCAGTCTATCATTGAAAATACCTTATAATATAATGTAATATGCAGAGTATCATTGAAAATACCTGATAATATAACGTAATATGCAGTGTATCATTGAAAATACCTCATAATATAACGTAATATGCAGTCTATCATTGAAAATACCTTATAATATAATATAATATGCAGTCTATCATTGAAAATACCTTATAATATAACGTAATATGCAGTGTATCATTGAAAATACCTTATAATATAACGTAATATGACGTGTATCATTGAAAATACTTTATAATATAACGTAATATGCATAGTATCATTGGAAATACCTTATAATATAACGTAATATGCAGTGTATGATTAAAAATACCTTATAATATAATGTAATATGCAGTCTATCATTGAAAATACCTTATAATATAACGTAATATGCAGTGTATCATTGAAAATACCTCACAATATAACGTAATATGCAGTGTATCATTGAAAATACCTTAGAATATATGGTAATTTGTAGTGTATCATTGAAAATACCTTGTAATATATAGTAGTTTATCATTGAAAATACCTTATAATATAACGTAATATGCTGTGTATCATTGAAAATACCTTATAATATATCGTAATTTGTAGTGTATCAATGAAAATACCTTATAATATAAAGTAATATGCAGTGTATCATTGAAAATACCTTATAATATAACTTAATATGCAGTGTATCAATGAAAATACCTTATAATATAACGTAATATGCACTGTATCATTGAAAATACCTTATAATATAACGTAATATGCAGTCTATCATTGAAAATACCTTATAATATAACGTAATATGCAGTGTATCATTGAAAATACCTTATAATATAACGTAATATGCAGTGTATCATTGAAAATACCTTATAATATAATGTAATATGCAGTCTATCATTGAAAATACCTTATAATATAACGTAATATGCAGTGTATCATTGAAAATACCTCACAATATAACGTAATATGCAGTCTATCATTGAAAATACCTTATAATATAATGTAATATGCAGAGTATCATTGAAAATACCTGATAATATAACGTAATATGCAGTGTATCATTGAAAATACCTCACAATATAACGTAATATGCAGTCTATCATTGAAAATACCTTATAATATAATATAATATGCAGTCTATCATTGAAAATACCTTATAATATAACGTAATATGCAGTGTATCATTGAAAATACCTTATAATATAACGTAATTTGTAGTGTATCAATGAAAATACCTTATAATATAAAGTAATATGCAGTGTATCATTGAAAATACCTTATAATATATCGTAATTTGTAGTGTATCATTGAAAATACCTTATAATATATAGTAGTTTATCATTGAAAATACCTTATAATATAACGTAATATTCTGTGTATCATTGAAAATACCTTATAATATATCGTAATTTGTAGTGTATCATTGAAAATACCTTATAATATATGGTAATATGCAGTGTATCATTGGAAATACCTTATAATATATCGAAATTTTTTAGTGTATCATTGAAAATACCTTATAATATATGGTAATTTGTAGTGTATCATTGAAAATACCTTATAATATAACGTAATATGCAGTGTATCATTGAAAATACCTTATAATATATCGTAATTTGTAGTGTATCATTGAAAATACCTTGTAATATATAGTAGTTTATCATTGAAAATACCTTATAATATAACGTAATATGCAGTGTATCATTGAAAATACCTTATAATATAACGTAATATGCAGTGTATCATTGAAAATACCTTATAATATAACGTAATATGCAGTGTATCATTGAAAATACCTTATAATATAACGTAATATGCAGTGTATCATTGAAAATACCTTATAATATAACGTAATATGCAGTGTATCATTGAAAATACCTTATAATATAACGTAATATGCAGTGTATCATTGAAAATACCTTATAATATAACGTAATATGCAGTGTATCATTGAAAATACCTTAGAATATATGGTAATTCTAGTCTATCAATGAAAATACCTCATAATATAACGTAATATGCAGTGTATCAGTGAAAATACCTTATAATATATCGTAATTTGTAGTGTATCATTGAAAATACCTTATAATATATAGTAGTTTATCATTGAAAATACCTTATAATATAACGTAATCTGCTGTGTATCATTGAAAATACCTTATAATATATCGCAATTTGTAGTGTATCATTGAAAATACCTTATAATATAACGTAATATGCAGTGTATCATTGAAAATACCTTATAATATAACGTAATATTCTGTGTATCATTGAAAATACCTTATAATATATCGTAATTTGTAGTGTATCATTGAAAATACCTTATAATATATGGTAATATGCAGTGTATCATTGGAAATACCTTATAATATATCGAAATTTTTTAGTGTATCATTGAAAATACCTTATAATATATGGTAATTTGTAGTGTATCAATGAAAATACCTTATAATATAACGTAATATGCAGTGTATCATTGAAAATACCTTATAATATATCGTAATTTGTAGTGTATCATTGAAAATACCTTGTAATATATAGTAGTTTATCATTGAAAATACCTTATAATATAACGTAATATGCAGTGTATCATTGAAAATACCTTATAATATAACGTAATATGCAGTGTATCATTGAAAATACCTTAGAATATATGGTAATTCTAGTCTATCAATGAAAATACCTCATAATATAACGTAATATGCAGTGTATCAGTGAAAATACCTTATAATATATCGTAATTTGTAGTGTATCATTGAAAATACCTTATAATATATAGTAGTTTATCATTGAAAATACCTTATAATATAACGTAATCTGCTGTGTATCATTGAAAATACCTTATAATATATCGCAATTTGTAGTGTATCAATGAAAATACCGTATAATATAACGTAATATGCAGTGTATCATTGAAAATAATTTATAATATATCGTAATTTGTAGTGTATCAATGAAAATACCTTATTATATAACGTAATATGCATAGTATCATTGGAAATACCTTATAATATAACGTAATATGCAGTGTATGATTGAAAATACCTTATAATATATAGTAGTTTATCATTGATAATACCTTAGAATATATGGTAATTTGTAGTGTATCATCGAAAATACCTTATAATATAACGTAATATTTGCAGTCTATCATTGAAAATACCTTATAATATAACTTAATATGCAGTGTATCAATGAAAATACCTTATAATATAACGTAATATGCACTGTATCATTGAAAATACCTTATAATATAACGTAATATGCAGTCTATCATTGAAAATACCTTATAATATAACGTAATATGCAGTGTATCATTGAAAATACCTTATAATATAACGTAATATGCAGTGTATGATTAAAAATACCTTATAATATAACGTAATATGCAGTCTATCATTGAAAATACCTTATAATATAACGTAATATGCAGTGTATCATTGAAAATACCTCACAATATAACGTAATATGCAGTCTATCATTGAAAATACCTTATAATATAATGTAATATGCAGAGTATCATTGAAAATACCTGATAATATAACGTAATATGCAGTGTATCATTGAAAATACCTCATAATATAACGTAATATGCAGTCTATCATTGAAAATACCTTATAATATAATATAATATGCAGTCTATCATTGAAAATACCTTATAATATAACGTAATATGCAGTGTATCATTGAAAATACCTTATAATATAACGTAATATGACGTGTATCATTGAAAATACTTTATAATATAACGTAATATGCATAGTATCATTGGAAATACCTTATAATATAACGTAATATGCAGTGTATGATTGAAAATACCTTATAATATATAGTAGTTTATCATTGAAAATACCTTAGAATATATGGTAATTTGTAGTGTATCATCGAAAATACCTTATAATATAACGTAATATTTGCAGTCTATCATTGAAAATACCTTATAATATAACTTAATATGCAGTGTATCAATGAAAATACCTTATAATATAACGTAATATGCACTGTATCATTGAAAATACCTTATAATATAACGTAATATGCAGTCTATCATTGAAAATACCTTATAATATAACGTAATATGCAGTGTATCATTGAAAATACCTTATAATATAACGTAATATGCAGTGTATGATTAAAAATACCTTATAATATAATGTAATATGCAGTCTATCATTGAAAATACCTTATAATATAACGTAATATGCAGTGTATCATTGAAAATACCTCACAATATAACGTAATATGCAGTGTATCATTGAAAATACCTTATAATATATGGTAATTTGTAGTGTATCATTGAAAATACCTTGTAATATATAGTAGTTTATCATTGAAAATACCTTATAATATAACGTAATATGCAGTGTATCATTGAAAATACCTTATAATATATCGTAATTTGTAGTGTATCAATGAAAATACCTTATAATATAAAGTAATATGCAGTGTATCATTGAAAATACCTTATAATATAACTTAATATGCAGTGTATCAATGAAAATACCTTATAATATAACGTAATATGCACTGTATCATTGAAAATACCTTATAATATAACGTAATATGCAGTCTATCATTGAAAATACCTTATAATATAACGTAATATGCAGTGTATCATTGAAAATACCTTATAATATAACGTAATATGCAGTGTATGATTAAAAATACCTTATAATATAATGTAATATGCAGTCTATCATTGAAAATACCTTATAATATAACGTAATATGCAGTGTATCATTGAAAATACCTCACAATATAACGTAATATGCAGTCTATCATTGAAAATACCTTATAATATAATGTAATATGCAGAGTATCATTGAAAATACCTGATAATATAACGTAATATGCAGTGTATCATTGAAAATACCTCACAATATAACGTAATATGCAGTCTATCATTGAAAATACCTTATAATATAATATAATATGCAGTCTATCATTGAAAATACCTTATAATATAACGTAATATGCAGTGTATCATTGAAAATACCTTATAATATAACGTAATTTGTAGTGTATCAATGAAAATACCTTATAATATAAAGTAATATGCAGTGTATCATTGAAAATACCTTATAATATAACTTAATATGCAGTGTATCAATGAAAATACCTTATAATATAACGTAATATGCACTGTATCATTGAAAATACCTTATAATATAACGTAATATGCAGTCTATCATTGAAAATACCTTATAATATAACGTAATATGCAGTGTATCATTGAAAATACCTTATAATATAACGTAATATGCAGTGTATGATTAAAAATACCTTATAATATAATGTAATATGCAGTCTATCATTGAAAATACCTTATAATATAACGTAATATGCAGTGTATCATTGAAAATACCTCACAATATAACGTAATATGCAGTCTATCATTGAAAATACCTTATAATATAATGTAATATGCAGAGTATCATTGAAAATACCTGATAATATAACGTAATATGCAGTGTATCATTGAAAATACCTCACAATATAACGTAATATGCAGTCTATCATTGAAAATACCTTATAATATAATATAATATGCAGTCTTTCATTGAAAATACCTTATAATATAACGTAATATGCAGTGTATCATTGAAAATACCTTATAATATAACGTAATTTGTAGTGTATCAATGAAAATACCTTATAATATAAAGTAATATGCAGTGTATCATTGAAAATACCTTATAATATATCGTAATTTGTAGTGTATCATTGAAAATACCTTATAATATATAGTAGTTTATCATTGAAAATACCTTATAATATAACGTAATATTCTGTGTATCATTGAAAATACCTTATAATATATCGTAATTTGTAGTGTATCATTGAAAATACCTTATAATATATGGTAATATGCAGTGTATCATTGGAAATACCTTATAATATATCGAAATTTTTTAGTGTATCATTGAAAATACCTTATAATATATGGTAATTTGTAGTGTATCAATGAAAATACCTTATAATATAACGTAATATGCAGTGTATCATTGAAAATACCTTATAATATATCGTAATTTGTAGTGTATCATTGAAAATACCTTGTAATATATAGTAGTTTATCATTGAAAATACCTTATAATATAACGTAATATGCAGTGTATCATTGAAAATACCTTATAATATAACGTAATATGCAGTGTATCATTGAAAATACCTTATAATATAACGTAATATGCAGTGTATCATTGAAAATACCTTATAATATAACGTAATATGCAGTGTATCATTGAAAATACCTTATAATATAACGTAATATGCAGTGTATCATTGAAAATACCTTATAATATAACGTAATATGCAGTGTATCATTGAAAATACCTTATAATATAACGTAATATGCAGTGTATCATTGAAAATACCTTAGAATATATGGTAATTCTAGTCTATCAATGAAAATACCTCATAATATAACGTAATATGCAGTGTATCAGTGAAAATACCTTATAATATATCGTAATTTGTAGTGTATCATTGAAAATACCTTATAATATATAGTAGTTTATCATTGAAAATACCTTATAATATAACGTAATCTGCTGTGTATCATTGAAAATACCTTATAATATATCGCAATTTGTAGTGTATCAATGAAAATACCGTATAATATAACGTAATATGCAGTGTATCATTGAAAATACCTTATAATATAACGTAATATTCTGTGTATCATTGAAAATACCTTATAATATATCGTAATTTGTAGTGTATCATTGAAAATACCTTGTAATATATGGTAATATGCAGTGTATCATTGGAAATACCTTATAATATATCGAAATTTTTTAGTGTATCATTGAAAATACCTTATAATATATGGTAATTTGTAGTGTATCAATGAAAATACCTTATAATATAACGTAATATGCAGTGTATCATTGAAAATACCTTATAATATATCGTAATTTGTAGTGTATCATTGAAAATACCTTGTAATATATAGTAGTTTATCATTGAAAATACCTTATAATATAACGTAATATGCAGTGTATCATTGAAAATACCTTATAATATAACGTAATATGCAGTGTATCATTGAAAATACCTTATAATATAACGTAATATGCAGTGTATCATTGAAAATACCTTATAATATAACGTAATATGCAGTGTATCATTGAAAATACCTTATAATATAACGTAATATGCAGTGTATCATTGAAAATACCTTATAATATAACGTAATATGCAGTGTATCATTGAAAATACCTTATAATATAACGTAATATGCAGTGTATCATTGAAAATACCTTAGAATATATGGTAATTCTAGTCTATCAATGAAAATACCTTATAATATAACGTAATATGCAGTGTATCAGTGAAAATACCTTATAATATATCGTAATTTGTAGTGTATCATTGAAAATACCTTATAATATATAGTAGTTTATCATTGAAAATACCTTATAATATAACGTAATCTGCTGTGTATCATTGAAAATACCTTATAATATATCGCAATTTGTAGTGTATCATTGAAAATACCTTATAATATAACGTAATATGCAGTGTATCATTGAAAATACCTTATAATATAACGTAATATGCAGTGTATGATTAAAAATACCTTATAATATAATGTAATATGCAGTCTATCATTGAAAATACCTTATAATATAACGTAATATGCAGTGTATCATTGAAAATACCTCACAATATAACGTAATATGCAGTGTATCATTGAAAATACCTTAGAATATATGGTAATTTGTAGTGTATCATTGAAAATACCTTGTAATATATAGTAGTTTATCATTGAAAATACCTTATAATATAACGTAATATGCTGTGTATCATTGAAAATACCTTATAATATATCGTAATTTGTAGTGTATCAATGAAAATACCTTATAATATAAAGTAATATGCAGTGTATCATTGAAAATACCTTATAATATAACTTAATATGCAGTGTATCAATGAAAATACCTTATAATATAACGTAATATGCACTGTATCATTGAAAATACCTTATAATATAACGTAATATGCAGTCTATCATTGAAAATACCTTATAATATAACGTAATATGCAGTGTATCATTGAAAATACCTTATAATATAACGTAATATGCAGTGTATGATTAAAAATACCTTATAATATAATGTAATATGCAGTCTATCATTGAAAATACCTTATAATATAACGTAATATGCAGTGTATCATTGAAAATACCTCACAATATAACGTAATATGCAGTCTATCATTGAAAATACCTTATAATATAATGTAATATGCAGAGTATCATTGAAAATACCTGATAATATAACGTAATATGCAGTGTATCATTGAAAATACCTCACAATATAACGTAATATGCAGTCTATCATTGAAAATACCTTATAATATAATATAATATGCAGTCTATCATTGAAAATACCTTATAATATAACGTAATATGCAGTGTATCATTGAAAATACCTTATAATATAACGTAATTTGTAGTGTATCAATGAAAATACCTTATAATATAAAGTAATATGCAGTGTATCATTGAAAATACCTTATAATATATCGTAATTTGTAGTGTATCATTGAAAATACCTTATAATATATAGTAGTTTATCATTGAAAATACCTTATAATATAACGTAATATTCTGTGTATCATTGAAAATACCTTATAATATATCGTAATTTGTAGTGTATCATTGAAAATACCTTATAATATATGGTAATATGCAGTGTATCATTGGAAATACCTTATAATATATCGAAATTTTTTAGTGTATCATTGAAAATACCTTATAATATATGGTAATTTGTAGTGTATCAATGAAAATACCTTATAATATAACGTAATATGCAGTGTATCATTGAAAATACCTTATAATATATCGTAATTTGTAGTGTATCATTGAAAATACCTTGTAATATATAGTAGTTTATCATTGAAAATACCTTATAATATAACGTAATATGCAGTGTATCATTGAAAATACCTTATAATATAACGTAATATGCAGTGTATCATTGAAAATACCTTATAATATAACGTAATATTCTGTGTATCATTGAAAATACCTTATAATATAACGTAATATGACGTGTATCATTGAAAATACTTTATAATATAACGTAATATGCATAGTATCATTGGAAATACCTTATAATATAACGTAATATGCAGTGTATGATTGAAAATACCTTATAATATATAGTAGTTTATCATTGAAAATACCTTAGAATATATGGTAATTTGTAGTGTATCATCGAAAATACCTTATAATATAACGTAATATTTGCAGTCTATCATTGAAAATACCTTATAATATAACTTAATATGCAGTGTATCAATGAAAATACCTTATAATATAACGTAATATGCACTGTATCATTGAAAATACCTTATAATATAACGTAATATGCAGTCTATCATTGAAAATACCTTATAATATAACGTAATATGCAGTGTATCATTGAAAATACCTTATAATATAACGTAATATGCAGTGTATGATTAAAAATACCTTATAATATAATGTAATATGCAGTCTATCATTGAAAATACCTTATAATATAACGTAATATGCAGTGTATCATTGAAAATACCTCACAATATAACGTAATATGCAGTCTATCATTGAAAATACCTTAGAATATATGGTAATTTGTAGTGTATCATTGAAAATACCTTGTAATATATAGTAGTTTATCATTGAAAATACCTTATAATATAACGTAATATGCTGTGTATCATTGAAAATACCTTATAATATATCGTAATTTGTAGTGTATCAATGAAAATACCTTATAATATAAAGTAATATGCAGTGTATCATTGAAAATACCTTATAATATAACTTAATATGCAGTGTATCAATGAAAATACCTTATAATATAACGTAATATGCACTGTATCATTGAAAATACCTTATAATATAACGTAATATGCAGTGTATCATTGAAAATACCTTATAATATAACGTAATATGCAGTGTATCATTGAAAATACCTTATAATATAACGTAATATGCAGTGTATGATTAAAAATACCTTATAATATAATGTAATATGCAGTCTATCATTGAAAATACCTTATAATATAACGTAATATGCAGTGTATCATTGAAAATACCTCACAATATAACGTAATATGCAGTCTATCATTGAAAATACCTTATAATATAATGTAATATGCAGAGTATCATTGAAAATACCTGATAATATAACGTAATATGCAGTGTATCATTGAAAATACCTCACAATATAACGTAATATGCAGTCTATCATTGAAAATACCTTATAATATAATATAATATGCAGTCTATCATTGAAAATACCTTATAATATAACGTAATATGCAGTGTATCATTGAAAATACCTTATAATATAACGTAATTTGTAGTGTATCAATGAAAATACCTTATAATATAAAGTAATATGCAGTGTATCATTGAAAATACCTTATAATATATCGTAATTTGTAGTGTATCATTGAAAATACCTTATAATATATAGTAGTTTATCATTGAAAATACCTTATAATATAACGTAATATTCTGTGTATCATTGAAAATACCTTATAATATATCGTAATTTGTAGTGTATCATTGAAAATACCTTATAATATATGGTAATATGCAGTGTATCATTGGAAATACCTTATAATATATCGAAATTTTTTAGTGTATCATTGAAAATACCTTATAATATATGGTAATTTGTAGTGTATCAATGAAAATACCTTATAATATAACGTAATATGCAGTGTATCATTGAAAATACCTTATAATATATCGTAATTTGTAGTGTATCATTGAAAATACCTTATAATATATAGTAGTTTATCATTGAAAATACCTTATAATATAACGTAATATGCAGTGTATCATTGAAAATACCTTATAATATAACGTAATATGCAGTGTATCATTGAAAATACCTTATAATATAACGTAATATGCAGTGTATCATTGAAAATACCTTATAATATAACGTAATATGCAGTGTATCATTGAAAATACCTTATAATATAACGTAATATGCAGTGTATCATTGAAAATACCTTATAATATAACGTAATATGCAGTGTATCATTGAAAATACCTTATAATATAACGTAATATGCAGTGTATCATTGAAAATACCTTAGAATATATGGTAATTCTAGTCTATCAATGAAAATACCTCATAATATAACGTAATATGCAGTGTATCATTGAAAATACCTTATAATATATCGTAATTTGTAGTGTATCATTGAAAATACCTTATAATATATAGTAGTTTATCATTGAAAATACCTTATAATATAACGTAATCTGCTGTGTATCATTGAAAATACCTTATAATATATCGCAATTTGTAGTGTATCAATGAAAATACCTTATAATATAACGTAATATGCAGTGTATCATTGAAAATACCTTATAATATAACGTAATATTCTGTGTATCATTGAAAATACCTTATAATATATCGTAATTTGTAGTGTATCATTGAAAATACCTTATAATATATGGTAATATGCAGTGTATCATTGGAAATACCTTATAATATATCGAAATTTTTTAGTGTATCATTGAAAATACCTTATAATATATGGTAATTTGTAGTGTATCAATGAAAATACCTTATAATATATCGTAATATGCAGTGTATCATTGAAAATACCTTATAATATATCGTAATTTGTAGTGTATCATTGAAAATACCTTGTAATATATAGTAGTTTATCATTGAAAATACCTTATAATATAACGTAATATGCAGTGTATCATTGAAAATACCTTATAATATAACGTAATATGCAGTGTATCATTGAAAATACCTTATAATATAACGTAATATGCAGTGTATCATTGAAAATACCTTATAATATAACGTAATATGCAGTGTATCATTGAAAATACCTTATAATATAACGTAATATGCAGTGTATCATTGAAAATACCTTATAATATAACGTAATATGCAGTGTATCATTGAAAATACCTTATAATATAACGTAATATGCAGTGTATCATTGAAAATACCTTAGAATATATGGTAATTCTAGTCTATCAATGAAAATACCTCATAATATAACGTAATATGCAGTGTATCAGTGAAAATACCTTATAATATATCGTAATTTGTAGTGTATCATTGAAAATACCTTATAATATATAGTAGTTTATCATTGAAAATACCTTATAATATAACGTAATCTGCTGTGTATCATTGAAAATACCTTATAATATATCGCAATTTGTAGTCTATCATTGAAAATACCTTATAATATAACGTAATATGCAGTGTATCATTGAAAATACCTTATAATATAACGTAATATGCAGTGTATGATTAAAAATACCTTATAATATAATGTAATATGCAGTCTATCATTGAAAATACCTTATAATATAACGTAATATGCAGTGTATCATTGAAAATACCTCACAATATAACGTAATATGCAGTGTATCATTGAAAATACCTTAGAATATATGGTAATTTGTAGTGTATCATTGAAAATACCTTGTAATATATAGTAGTTTATCATTGAAAATACCTTATAATATAACGTAATATGCTGTGTATCATTGAAAATACCTTATAATATATCGTAATTTGTAGTGTATCAATGAAAATACCTTATAATATAAAGTAATATGCAGTGTATCATTGAAAATACCTTATAATATAACTTAATATGCAGTGTATCAATGAAAATACCTTATAATATAACGTAATATGCACTGTATCATTGAAAATACCTTATAATATAACGTAATATGCAGTCTATCATTGAAAATACCTTATAATATAACGTAATATGCAGTGTATCATTGAAAATACCTTATAATATAACGTAATATGCAGTGTATGATTAAAAATACCTTATAATATAATGTAATATGCAGTCTATCATTGAAAATACCTTATAATATAACGTAATATGCAGTGTATCATTGAAAATACCTCACAATATAACGTAATATGCAGTCTATCATTGAAAATACCTTATAATATAATGTAATATGCAGAGTATCATTGAAAATACCTGATAATATAACGTAATATGCAGTGTATCATTGAAAATACCTCACAATATAACGTAATATGCAGTCTATCATTGAAAATACCTTATAATATAATATAATATGCAGTCTATCATTGAAAATACCTTATAATATAACGTAATATGCAGTGTATCATTGAAAATACCTTATAATATAACGTAATTTGTAGTGTATCAATGAAAATACCTTATAATATAAAGTAATATGCAGTGTATCATTGAAAATACCTTATAATATATCGTAATTTGTAGTGTATCATTGAAAATACCTTATAATATATAGTAGTTTATCATTGAAAATACCTTATAATATAACGTAATATTCTGTGTATCATTGAAAATACCTTATAATATATCGTAATTTGTAGTGTATCATTGAAAATACCTTATAATATATGGTAATATGCAGTGTATCATTGGAAATACCTTATAATATATCGAAATTTTTTAGTGTATCATTGAAAATACCTTATAATATATGGTAATTTGTAGTGTATCAATGAAAATACCTTATAATATAACGTAATATGCAGTGTATCATTGAAAATACCTTATAATATATCGTAATTTGTAGTGTATCATTGAAAATACCTTGTAATATATAGTAGTTTATCATTGAAAATACCTTATAATATAACGTAATATGCAGTGTATCATTGAAAATACCTTATAATATAACGTAATATGCAGTGTATCATTGAAAATACCTTATAATATAACGTAATATGCAGTGTATCATTGAAAATACCTTATAATATAACGTAATATGCAGTGTATCATTGAAAATACCTTATAATATAACGTAATATGCAGTGTATCATTGAAAATACCTTATAATATAACGTAATATGCAGTGTATCATTGAAAATACCTTATAATATAACGTAATATGCAGTGTATCATTGAAAATACCTTAGAATATATGGTAATTCTAGTCTATCAATGAAAATACCTCATAATATAACGTAATATGCAGTGTATCAGTGAAAATACCTTATAATATATCGTAATTTGTAGTGTATCATTGAAAATACCTTATAATATATAGTAGTTTATCATTGAAAATACCTTATAATATAACGTAATCTGCTGTGTATCATTGAAAATACCTTATAATATATCGCAATTTGTAGTGTATCATTGAAAATACCTTATAATATAACGTAATATGCAGTGTATCATTGAAAATACCTTATAATATAACGTAATATTCTGTGTATCATTGAAAATACCTTATAATATATCGTAATTTGTAGTGTATCATTGAAAATACCTTATAATATATGGTAATATGCAGTGTATCATTGGAAATACCTTATAATATATCGAAATTTTTTAGTGTATCATTGAAAATACCTTATAATATATCGTAATTTGTAGTGTATCAATGAAAATACCTTATAATATAACGTAATATGCAGTGTATCATTGAAAATACCTTATAATATATCGTAATTTGTAGTGTATCATTGAAAATACCTTGTAATATATAGTAGTTTATCATTGAAAATACCTTATAATATAACGTAATATGCAGTGTATCATTGAAAATACCTTATAATATAACGTAATATGCAGTGTATCATTGAAAATACCTTATAATATAACGTAATATGCAGTGTATCATTGAAAATACCTTATAATATAACGTAATATGCAGTGTATCATTGAAAATACCTTATAATATAACGTAATATGCAGTGTATCATTGAAAATACCTTATAATATAACGTAATATGCAGTGTATCATTGAAAATACCTTATAATATAACGTAATATGCAGTGTATCATTGAAAATACCTTAGAATATATGGTAATTCTAGTCTATCAATGAAAATACCTCATAATATAACGTAATATGCAGTGTATCAGTGAAAATACCTTATAATATATCGTAATTTGTAGTGTATCATTGAAAATACCTTATAATATATAGTAGTTTATCATTGAAAATACCTTATAATATAACGTAATCTGCTGTGTATCATTGAAAATACCTTATAATATATCGCAATTTGTAGTGTATCAATGAAAATACCGTATAATATAACGTAATATGCAGTGTATCATTGAAAATACCTTATAATATAACGTAATATGCAGTGTATCTTTGAAAATACCTTATAATATAACGTAATATGCAGTGTATCATTGAAAATACCTTATAATATAACGTAATATGCAGTGTATCATTGAAAATACCTTATAATATAACGTAATATGCAGTGTATCATTGAAAATACCTTATAATATAACGTAATATGCAGTGTATCATTGAAAATACCTTAGAATATATGGTAATTCTAGTCTCTCAATGAAAATACCTTATAATATAACGTAATATGCAGTGTATCAGTGAAAATACCTTATAATATATCGTAATTTGTAGTGTATCATTGAAAATACCTTATAATATATAGTAGTTTATCATTGAAAATACCTTATAATATAACGTAATCTGCTGTGTATCATTGAAAATACCTTATAATATAACGTAATATGCAGTGTATCATTGAAAATACCTTATAATATAACGTAATATGCAGTGTATCATTGAAAATACCTTATAATATAACGTAATATGCAGTGTATCATTGAAAATACCTTATAATATAACGTAATATGCAGTGTATCATTGCAAATACCTTATAATATAACGTAATATGCAGTGTATCATTGAAAATACCTTATAATATAACGTAATATGCAGTGTATCATTGAAAATACCTTAGAATATATGGTAATTCTAGTCTATCAATGAAAATACCTTATAATATAACGTAATATGCAGTGTATCATTGAAAATACCTTATAATATAACGTAATCTGCTGTGTATCATTGAAAATACCTTATAATATATAGTAGTTTATCATTGAAAATACCTTATAATATAACGTAATCTGCTGTGTATCATTGAAAATACCTTATAATATATCGCAATTTGTAGTGTATCAATGAAAATACCTTATAATATAAAGTAATATGCAGTGTATCATTGAAAATACCTTATAATATATCGTAATTTGTAGTGTATCATTGAAAATACCTTATAATATATAGTAGTTTATCATTGAAAATACCTTATAATATAACGTAATATTCTGTGTATCATTGAAAATACCTTATAATATATCGTAATTTGTAGTGTATCATTGAAAATACCTTATAATATATGGTAATATGCAGTGTATCATTGGAAATACCTTATAATATATCGAAATTTTTTAGTGTATCATTGAAAATACCTTATAATATATGGTAATTTGTAGTGTATCAATGAAAATACCTTATAATATAACGTAATATGCAGTGTATCATTGAAAATACCTTATAATATATCGTAATTTGTAGTGTATCATTGAAAATACCTTGTAATATATAGTAGTTTATCATTGAAAATACCTTATAATATAACGTAATATGCAGTGTATCATTGAAAATACCTTATAATATAACGTAATATGCAGTGTATCATTGAAAATACCTTATAATATAACGTAATATGCAGTGTATCATTGAAAATACCTTATAATATAACGTAATATGCAGTGTATCATTGAAAATACCTTATAATATAACGTAATATGCAGTGTATCATTGAAAATACCTTATAATATAACGTAATATGCAGTGTATCATTGAAAATACCTTATAATATAACGTAATATGCAGTGTATCATTGAAAATACCTTAGAATATATGGTAATTCTAGTCTATCAATGAAAATACCTCATAATATAACGTAATATGCAGTGTATCAGTGAAAATACCTTATAATATATCGTAATTTGTAGTGTATCATTGAAAATACCTTATAATATATAGTAGTTTATCATTGAAAATACCTTATAATATAACGTAATCTGCTGTGTATCATTGAAAATACCTTATAATATATCGCAATTTGTAGTGTATCAATGAAAATACCGTATAATATAACGTAATATGCAGTGTATCATTGAAAATACCTTATAATATAACGTAATATGCAGTGTATCTTTGAAAATACCTTATAATATAACGTAATATGCAGTGTATCATTGAAAATACCTTATAATATAACGTAATATGCAGTGTATCATTGAAAATACCTTATAATATAACGTAATATGCAGTGTATCATTGAAAATACCTTATAATATAACGTAATATGCAGTGTATCATTGAAAATACCTTAGAATATATGGTAATTCTAGTCTCTCAATGAAAATACCTTATAATATAACGTAATATGCAGTGTATCAGTGAAAATACCTTATAATATATCGTAATTTGTAGTGTATCATTGAAAATACCTTATAATATATAGTAGTTTATCATTGAAAATACCTTATAATATAACGTAATCTGCTGTGTATCATTGAAAATACCTTATAATATAACGTAATATGCAGTGTATCATTGAAAATACCTTATAATATAACGTAATATGCAGTGTATCATTGAAAATACCTTATAATATAACGTAATATGCAGTGTATCATTGAAAATACCTTATAATATAACGTAATATGCAGTGTATCATTGCAAATACCTTATAATATAACGTAATATGCAGTGTATCATTGAAAATACCTTATAATATAACGTAATATGCAGTGTATCATTGAAAATACCTTAGAATATATGGTAATTCTAGTCTATCAATGAAAATACCTTATAATATAACGTAATATGCAGTGTATCATTGAAAATACCTTATAATATAACGTAATATTCTGTGTATCATTGAAAATACCTTATAATATATAGTAGTTTATCATTGAAAATACCTTATAATATAACGTAATCTGCTGTGTATCATTGAAAATACCTTATAATATATCGCAATTTGTAGTGTATCAATGAAAATACCGTATAATATAACGTAATATGCAGTGTATCATTGAAAATACCTTATAATATAACGTAATATGCAGTGTATCATTGAAAATACCTTATAATATAACGTAATATGCAGTGTATCATTGAAAATACCTTAGAATATATGGTAATTCTAGTCTATCAATGAAAATACCTTATAATATATCGCAATTTGTAGTGTATCATTGAAAATACCTTATAATATATTGTAATTTGTAGTGTATCAATGAAAATACCTTATAATATAACGTAATATGCAGTGTATCATTGAAAATACCTTATAATATAACGTAATATGCAGTGTATCATTGAAAATACCTTAGAATATATGGTAATTCTAGTCTATCAATGAAAATACCTTATAATATATCGCAATTTGTAGTGTATCATTGAAAATACCTTATAATATATTGTAATTTGTAGTGTATCAATGAAAATACCTTATAATATAACGTAATATTCTGTGTATCATTGAAAATACCTTATAATAAAACGTAATATGCAGTGTATCATTGAAAGTACCTTATAATATAACGTATTATGCAGTGTATCATTGAAAATACCTTCCCATATAACGTAATATTCTGTGTATCATTGAAAATACCTTATAATATAACGTAATATGCAGTGTATCATTGAAAATACCTTATAATATAACGTAATATGCAGTGTATCATTGAAAATACCTTATAATATAACGTAATATGCAGTGTATCATTGAAAATAATTTATAATATATCGTAATTTGTAGTGTATCAATGAAAATACCTTATAATATAACGTAATATGCATAGTATCATTGGAAATACCTTATAATATAACGTAATATGCAGTGTATGATTGAAAATACCTTATAATATATAGTAGTTTATCATTGAAAATACCTTAGAATATATGGTAATTTGTAGTGTATCATCGAAAATACCTTATAATATAACGTAATATTTGCAGTCTATCATTGAAAATACCTTATAATATAACTTAATATGCAGTGTATCAATGAAAATACCTTATAATATAACGTAATATGCAGTGTATCATTGAAAATACCTTATAATATAACGTAATATGCAGTCTATCATTGAAAATACCTTATAATATAACGTAATATGCAGTGTATCATTGAAAATACCTTATAATATAACGTAATATGCAGTGTATGATTAAAAATACCTTATAATATAATGTAATATGCAGTCTATCATTGAAAATACCTTATAATATAACGTAATATGCAGTGTATCATTGAAAATACCTCACAATATAACGTAATATGCAGTCTATCATTGAAAATACCTTATAATATAATGTAATATGCAGAGTATCATTGAAAATACCTGATAATATAACGTAATATGCAGTGTATCATTGAAAATACCTCATAATATAACGTAATATGCAGTCTATCATTGAAAATACCTTATAATATAATATAATATGCAGTCTATCATTGAAAATACCTTATAATATAACGTAATATGCAGTGTATCATTGAAAATACCTTATAATATATCGTAATTTGTAGTGTATCATTGAAAATACCTTATAATATATAGTAGTTTATCATTGAAAATACCTTATAATATAACGTAATATTCTGTGTATCATTGAAAATACCTTATAATATAACGTAATATGCAGTGTATCATTGAAAATACCTTATAATATAACGTAATATGCAGTGTATCATTGAAAATACCTTATAATAAAACGTAATATGCAGTGTATCATTGAAGATACCTTATAATATAACGTAATATGCAGTGTATCATTGAAAATACCTTAGAATATATGGTAATTTGTAGTGTATCATTGAAAATACCTTGTAATATATAGTAGTTTATCATTGAAAATACCTTATAATATAACGTAATATGCTGTGTATCATTGAAAATACCTTATAATATATCGTAATTTGTAGTGTATCAATGAAAATACCTTATAATATAAAGTAATATGCAGTGTATCATTGAAAATACCTTATAATATAACGTAATATGCAGTGTATCATTGAAAATACCTTATAATATAACGTAATATGCAGTGTATCATTGAAAATACCTTATAATATAACGTAATATGCAGTGTATCATTGAAAATACCTTATAATATAACGTAATATGCAGTGTATCATTGAAAATACCTTATAATATAACGTAATATGCAGTGTATCATTGAAAATAATTTATAATATATCGTAATTTGTAGTGTATCAATGAAAATACCTTATAATATAACGTAATATGCATAGTATCATTGGAAATACCTTATAATATAACGTAATATGCAGTGTATGATTGAAAATACCTTATAATATATAGTAGTTTATCATTGAAAATACCTTAGAATATATGGTAATTTGTAGTGTATCATCGAAAATACCTTATAATATAACGTAATATTTGCAGTCTATCATTGAAAATACCTTATAATATAACTTAATATGCAGTGTATCAATGAAAATACCTTATAATATAACGTAATATGCACTGTATCATTGAAAATACCTTATAATATAACGTAATATGCAGTCTATCATTGAAAATACCTTATAATATAACGTAATATGCAGTGTATCATTGAAAATACCTTATAATATAACGTAATATGCAGTGTATGATTAAAAATACCTTATAATATAATGTAATATGCAGTCTATCATTGAAAATACCTTATAATATAACGTAATATGCAGTGTATCATTGAAAATACCTCACAATATAACGTAATATGCAGTCTATCATTGAAAATACCTTATAATATAATGTAATATGCAGAGTATCATTGAAAATACCTGATAATATAACGTAATATGCAGTGTATCATTGAAAATACCTCATAATATAACGTAATATGCAGTCTATCATTGAAAATACCTTATAATATAATATAATATGCAGTCTATCATTGAAAATACCTTATAATATAACGTAATATGCAGTGTATCATTGAAAATACCTTATAATATATCGTAATTTGTAGTGTATCATTGAAAATACCTTATAATATATAGTAGTTTATCATTGAAAATACCTTATAATATAACGTAATATTCTGTGTATCATTGAAAATACCTTATAATATAACGTAATATGCAGTCTATCATTGAAAATACCTTATAATATAACGTAATATGCAGTGTATCATTGAAAATACCTTATAATATAACGTAATTTGTAGTGTATCAATGAAAATACCTTATAATATAAAGTAATATGCAGTGTATCATTGAAAATACCTTATAATATATCGTAATTTGTAGTGTATCATTGAAAATACCTTATAATATATAGTAGTTTATCATTGAAAATACCTTATAATATAACGTAATATTCTGTGTATCATTGAAAATACCTTATAATATAACGTAATATGCAGTGTATCATTGAAAATACCTTATAATATAACGTAATATGCAGTGTATCAGTGAAAATACCTTATAATATATCGTAATTTGTAGTGTATCATTGAAAATACCTTATAATATATAGTAGTTTATCATTGAAAATACCTTATAATATAACGTAATCTGCTGTGTATCATTGAAAATACCTTATAATATAACGTAATATGCAGTGTATCATTGAAAATACCTTATAATATAACGTAATATGCTGTGTATCATTGAAAATACCTTATAATATAACGTAATATGCAGTGTATCATTGAAAATACCTTATAATATAACGTAATATGCAGTGTATCATTGCAAATACCTTATAATATAACGTAATATGCAGTGTATCATTGAAAATACCTTATAATATAACGTAATATGCAGTGTATCATTGAAAATACCTTAGAATATATGGTAATTCTAGTCTATCAATGAAAATACCTTATAATATAACGTAATATGCAGTGTATCATTGAAAATACCTTATAATATAACGTAATATGCTGTGTATCATTGAAAATACCTTATAATATATAGTAGTTTATCATTGAAAATACCTTATAATATAACGTAATCTGCTGTGTATCATTGAAAATACCTTATAATATATCGCAATTTGTAGTGTATCAATGAAAATACCGTATAATATAACGTAATATGCAGTGTATCATTGAAAATACCTTATAATATAACGTAATATGCAGTGTATCATTGAAAATACCTTATAATATAACGTAATATGCAGTGTATCATTGAAAATACCTTAGAATATATGGTAATTCTAGTCTATCAATGAAAATACCTTATAATATATCGCAATTTGTAGTGTATCATTGAAAATACCTTATAATATATGGTAATTTGTAGTGTATCAATGAAAATACCTTATAATATAACGTAATATGCAGTGTATCATTGAAAATACCTTATAATATAACGTAATATGCAGTGTATCATTGAAAATACCTTAGAATATATGGTAATTCTAGTCTATCAATGAAAATACCTTATAATATATCGCAATTTGTAGTGTATCATTGAAAATACCTTATAATATATTGTAATTTGTAGTGTATCAATGAAAATACCTTATAATATAACGTAATATTCTGTGTATCATTGAAAATACCTTATAATAAAACGTAATATGCAGTGTATCATTGAAAGTACCTTATAATATAACGTATTATGCAGTGTATCATTGAAAATACCTTCCCATATAACGTAATATTCTGTGTATCATTGAAAATACCTTATAATATAACGTAATATGCAGTGTATCATTGAAAATACCTTATAATATAACGTAATATGCAGTGTATCATTGAAAATACCTTATAATATAACGTAATATGCAGTGTATCATTGAAAATAATTTATAATATATCGTAATTTGTAGTGTATCAATGAAAATACCTTATAATATAACGTAATATGCATAGTATCATTGGAAATACCTTATAATATAACGTAATATGCAGTGTATGATTGAAAATACCTTATAATATATAGTAGTTTATCATTGAAAATACCTTAGAATATATGGTAATTTGTAGTGTATCATCGAAAATACCTTATAATATAACGTAATATTTGCAGTCTATCATTGAAAATACCTTATAATATAACTTAATATGCAGTGTATCAATGAAAATACCTTATAATATAACGTAATATGCACTGTATCATTGAAAATACCTTATAATATAACGTAATATGCAGTCTATCATTGAAAATACCTTATAATATAACGTAATATGCAGTGTATCATTGAAAATACCTTATAATATAACGTAATATGCAGTGTATGATTAAAAATACCTTATAATATAATGTAATATGCAGTCTATCATTGAAAATACCTTATAATATAACGTAATATGCAGTGTATCATTGAAAATACCTCACAATATAACGTAATATGCAGTCTATCATTGAAAATACCTTATAATATAATGTAATATGCAGAGTATCATTGAAAATACCTGATAATATAACGTAATATGCAGTGTATCATTGAAAATACCTCATAATATAACGTAATATGCAGTCTATCATTGAAAATACCTTATAATATAATATAATATGCAGTCTATCATTGAAAATACCTTATAATATAACGTAATATGCAGTGTATCATTGAAAATACCTTATAATATATCGTAATTTGTAGTGTATCATTGAAAATACCTTATAATATATAGTAGTTTATCATTGAAAATACCTTATAATATAACGTAATATTCTGTGTATCATTGAAAATACCTTATAATATAACGTAATATGCAGTGTATCATTGAAAATACCTTATAATATAACGTAATATGCAGTGTATCATTGAAAATACCTTATAATAAAACGTAATATGCAGTGTATCATTGAAGATACCTTATAATATAACGTAATATGCAGTGTATCATTGAAAATACCTTAGAATATATGGTAATTTGTAGTGTATCATTGAAAATACCTTGTAATATATAGTAGTTTATCATTGAAAATACCTTATAATATAACGTAATATGCTGTGTATCATTGAAAATACCTTATAATATATCGTAATTTGTAGTGTATCAATGAAAATACCTTATAATATAAAGTAATATGCAGTGTATCATTGAAAATACCTTATAATATAACGTAATATGCAGTGTATCATTGAAAATACCTTATAATATAACGTAATATGCAGTGTATCATTGAAAATACCTTATAATATAACGTAATATGCAGTGTATCATTGAAAATACCTTATAATATAACGTAATATGCAGTGTATCATTGAAAATACCTTATAATATAACGTAATATGCAGTGTATCATTGAAAATAATTTATAATATATCGTAATTTGTAGTGTATCAATGAAAATACCTTATAATATAACGTAATATGCATAGTATCATTGGAAATACCTTATAATATAACGTAATATGCAGTGTATGATTGAAAATACCTTATAATATATAGTAGTTTATCATTGAAAATACCTTAGAATATATGGTAATTTGTAGTGTATCATCGAAAATACCTTATAATATAACGTAATATTTGCAGTCTATCATTGAAAATACCTTATAATATAACTTAATATGCAGTGTATCAATGAAAATACCTTATAATATAACGTAATATGCACTGTATCATTGAAAATACCTTATAATATAACGTAATATGCAGTCTATCATTGAAAATACCTTATAATATAACGTAATATGCAGTGTATCATTGAAAATACCTTATAATATAACGTAATATGCAGTGTATGATTAAAAATACCTTATAATATAATGTAATATGCAGTCTATCATTGAAAATACCTTATAATATAACGTAATATGCAGTGTATCATTGAAAATACCTCACAATATAACGTAATATGCAGTCTATCATTGAAAATACCTTATAATATAATGTAATATGCAGAGTATCATTGAAAATACCTGATAATATAACGTAATATGCAGTGTATCATTGAAAATACCTCATAATATAACGTAATATGCAGTCTATCATTGAAAATACCTTATAATATAATATAATATGCAGTCTATCATTGAAAATACCTTATAATATAACGTAATATGCAGTGTATCATTGAAAATACCTTATAATATATCGTAATTTGTAGTGTATCATTCAAAATACCTTATAATATATAGTAGTTTATCATTGAAAATACCTTATAATATAACGTAATATTCTGTGTATCATTGAAAATACCTTATAATATAACGTAATATGCAGTCTATCATTGAAAATACCTTATAATATAACGTAATATGCAGTGTATCATTGAAAATACCTTATAATATAACGTAATTTGTAGTGTATCAATGAAAATACCTTATAATATAAAGTAATATGCAGTGTATCATTGAAAATACCTTATAATATATCGTAATTTGTAGTGTATCATTGAAAATACCTTATAATATATAGTAGTTTATCATTGAAAATACCTTATAATATAACGTAATATTCTGTGTATCATTGAAAATACCTTATAATATAACGTAATATGCAGTGTATCATTGAAAATACCTTATAATATAACGTAATATGCAGTGTATCAGTGAAAATACCTTATAATATATCGTAATTTGTAGTGTATCATTGAAAATACCTTATAATATATAGTAGTTTATCATTGAAAATACCTTATAATATAACGTAATCTGCTGTGTATCATTGAAAATACCTTATAATATAACGTAATATGCAGTGTATCATTGAAAATACCTTATAATATAACGTAATATGCTGTGTATCATTGAAAATACCTTATAATATAACGTAATATGCAGTGTATCATTGAAAATACCTTATAATATAACGTAATATGCAGTGTATCATTGCAAATACCTTATAATATAACGTAATATGCAGTGTATCATTGAAAATACCTTATAATATAACGTAATATGCAGTGTATCATTGAAAATACCTTAGAATATATGGTAATTCTAGTCTATCAATGAAAATACCTTATAATATAACGTAATATGCAGTGTATCATTGAAAATACCTTATAATATAACGTAATATGCAGTGTATCATTGAAAATACCTTATAATATATAGTAGTTTATCATTGAAAATACCTTATAATATAACGTAATCTGCTGTGTATCATTGAAAATACCTTATAATATATCGCAATTTGTAGTGTATCAATGAAAATACCGTATAATATAACGTAATATGCAGTGTATCATTGAAAATACCTTATAATATAACGTAATATGCAGTGTATCATTGAAAATACCTTATAATATAACGTAATATGCAGTGTATCATTGAAAATACCTTAGAATATATGGTAATTCTAGTCTATCAATGAAAATACCTTATAATATATCGCAATTTGTAGTGTATCATTGAAAATACCTTATAATATATTGTAATTTGTAGTGTATCAATGAAAATACCTTATAATATAACGTAATATGCAGTGTATCATTGAAAATACCTTATAATATAACGTAATATGCAGTGTATCATTGAAAATACCTTAGAATATATGGTAATTCTAGTCTATCAATGAAAATACCTTATAATATATCGCAATTTGTAGTGTATCATTGAAAATACCTTATAATATATTGTAATTTGTAGTGTATCAATGAAAATACCTTATAATATAACGTAATATTCTGTGTATCATTGAAAATACCTTATAATAAAACGTAATATGCAGTGTATCATTGAAAGTACCTTATAATATAACGTATTATGCAGTGTATCATTGAAAATACCTTCCCATATAACGTAATATTCTGTGTATCATTGAAAATACCTTATAATATAACGTAATATGCAGTGTATCATTGAAAATACCTGATAATATAACGTAATATGCAGTGTATCATTGAAAATACCTTATAATATAACGTAATATGCAGTGTATCATTGAAAATAATTTATAATATATCGTAATTTGTAGTGTATCAATGAAAATACCTTATAATATAACGTAATATGCATAGTATCATTGGAAATACCTTATAATATAACGTAATATGCAGTGTATGATTGAAAATACCTTATAATATATAGTAGTTTATCATTGAAAATACCTTAGAATATATGGTAATTTGTAGTGTATCATCGAAAATACCTTATAATATAACGTAATATTTGCAGTCTATCATTGAAAATACCTTATAATATAACTTAATATGCAGTGTATCAATGAAAATACCTTATAATATAACGTAATATGCACTGTATCATTGAAAATACCTTATAATATAACGTAATATGCAGTGTATCATTGAAAATACCTTCCCATATAACGTAATATTCTGTGTATCATTGAAAATACCTTATAATATAACGTAATATGCAGTGTATCATTGAAAATACCTTATAATATAACGTAATATGCAGTGTATCATTGAAAATACCTTATAATATAACGTAATATGCAGTGTATCATTGAAAATAATTTATAATATATCGTAATTTGTAGTGTATCAATGAAAATACCTTATAATATAACGTAATATGCATAGTATCATTGGAAATACCTTATAATATAACGTAATATGCAGTGTATGATTGAAAATACCTTATAATATATAGTAGTTTATCATTGAAAATACCTTAGAATATATGGTAATTTGTAGTGTATCATCGAAAATACCTTATAATATAACGTAATATTTGCAGTCTATCATTGAAAATACCTTATAATATAACTTAATATGCAGTGTATCAATGAAAATACCTTATAATATAACGTAATATGCACTGTATCATTGAAAATACCTTATAATATAACGTAATATGCAGTCTATCATTGAAAATACCTTATAATATAACGTAATATGCAGTGTATCATTGAAAATACCTTATAATATAACGTAATATGCAGTGTATGATTAAAAATACCTTATAATATAATGTAATATGCAGTCTATCATTGAAAATACCTTATAATATAACGTAATATGCAGTGTATCATTGAAAATACCTGATAATATAACGTAATATGCAGTGTATCATTGAAAATACCTCATAATATAACGTAATATGCAGTCTATCATTGAAAATACCTTATAATATAATATAATATGCAGTCTATCATTGAAAATACCTTATAATATAACGTAATATGCAGTGTATCATTGAAAATACCTTATAATATAACGTAATTTGTAGTGTATCATTGAAAATACCTTATAATATAAAGTAATATGCAGTGTATCATTGAAAATACCTTATAATATATCGTAATTTGTAGTGTATCATTGAAAATACCTTATAATATATAGTAGTTTATCATTGAAAATACCTTATAATATAACGTAATATTCTGTGTATCATTGAAAATACCTTATAATATAACGTAATATGCAGTGTATCATTGAAAATACCTTATAATATAACGTAATATGCAGTGTATCATTGAAAATACCTTATAATATAACGTAATATGCAGTGTATCATTGAAGATACCTTATAATATAACGTAATATGCAGTGTATCATTGAAAATACCTTAGAATATATGGTAATTTGTAGTGTATCATTGAAAATACCTTGTAATATATAGTAGTTTATCATTGAAAATACCTTATAATATAACGTAATATGCTGTGTATCATTGAAAATACCTTATAATATATCGTAATTTGTAGTGTATCAATGAAAATACCTTATAATATAAAGTAATATGCAGTGTATCATTGAAAATACCTTATAATATAACGTAATATGCAGTGTATCATTGAAAATACCTTATAATATAACGTAATATGCAGTGTATCATTGAAAATACCTTATAATATAACGTAATATGCAGTGTATCATTGAAAATACCTTATAATATAACGTAATATGCAGTGTATCATTGAAAATACCTTATAATATAACGTAATATGCAGTGTATCATTGAAAATAATTTATAATATATCGTAATTTGTAGTGTATCAATGAAAATACCTTATAATATAACGTAATATGCATAGTATCATTGGAAATACCTTATAATATAACGTAATATGCAGTGTATGATTGAAAATACCTTATAATATATAGTAGTTTAACATTGAAAATACCTTAGAATATATGGTAATTTGTAGTGTATCATCGAAAATACCTTATAATATAACGTAATATTTGCAGTCTATCATTGAAAATACCTTATAATATAACTTAATATGCAGTGTATCAATGAAAATACCTTATAATATAACGTAATATGCACTGTATCATTGAAAATACCTTATAATATAACGTAATATGCAGTCTATCATTGAAAATACCTTATAATATAACGTAATATGCAGTGTATCATTGAAAATACCTTATAATATAACGTAATATGCAGTGTATGATTAAAAATACCTTATAATATAATGTAATATGCAGTCTATCATTGAAAATACCTTATAATATAACGTAATATGCAGTGTATCATTGAAAATACCTCACAATATAACGTAATATGCAGTCTATCATTGAAAATACCTTATAATATAATGTAATATGCAGAGTATCATTGAAAATACCTGATAATATAACGTAATATGCAGTGTATCATTGAAAATACCTCATAATATAACGTAATATGCAGTCTATCATTGAAAATACCTTATAATATAATATAATATGCAGTCTATCATTGAAAATACCTTATAATATAACGTAATATGCAGTGTATCATTGAAAATACCTTATAATATAACGTAATTTGTAGTGTATCAATGAAAATACCTTATAATATAAAGTAATATGCAGTGTATCATTGAAAATACCTTATAATATATCGTAATTTGTAGTGTATCATTGAAAATACCTTATAATATATAGTAGTTTATCATTGAAAATACCTTATAATATAACGTAATATTCTGTGTATCATTGAAAATACCTTATAATATAACGTAATATGCAGTGTATCATTGAAAATACCTTATAATATAACGTAATATGCAGTGTATCATTGAAAATACCTTATAATAAAACGTAATATGCAGTGTATCATTGAAGATACCTTATAATATAACGTAATATGCAGTGTATCATTGAAAATACCTTAGAATATATGGTAATTTGTAGTGTATCATTGAAAATACCTTGTAATATATAGTAGTTTATCATTGAAAATACCTTATAATATAACGTAATATGCTGTGTATCATTGAAAATACCTTATAATATATCGTAATTTGTAGTGTATCAATGAAAATACCTTATAATATAAAGTAATATGCAGTGTATCATTGAAAATACCTTATAATATAACGTAATATGCAGTGTATCATTGAAAATACCTTATAATATAACGTAATATGCAGTGTATCATTGAAAATACCTTATAATATAACGTAATATGCAGTGTATCATTGAAAATACCTTATAATATAACGTAATATGCAGTGTATCATTGAAAATACCTTATAATATAACGTAATATGCAGTGTATCATTGAAAATAATTTATAATATATCGTAATTTGTAGTGTATCAATGAAAATACCTTATAATATAACGTAATATGCATAGTATCATTGGAAATACCTTATAATATAACGTAATATGCAGTGTATGATTGAAAATACCTTATAATATATAGTAGTTTATCATTGAAAATACCTTAGAATATATGGTAATTTGTAGTGTATCATCGAAAATACCTTATAATATAACGTAATATTTGCAGTCTATCATTGAAAATACCTTATAATATAACTTAATATGCAGTGTATCAATGAAAATACCTTATAATATAACGTAATATGCACTGTATCATTGAAAATACCTTATAATATAACGTAATATGCAGTCTATCATTGAAAATACCTTATAATATAACGTAATATGCAGTGTATCATTGAAAATACCTTATAATATAACGTAATATGCAGTGTATGATTAAAAATACCTTATAATATAATGTAATATGCAGTCTATCATTGAAAATACCTTATAATATAACGTAATATGCAGTGTATCATTGAAAATACCTCACAATATAACGTAATATGCAGTCTATCATTGAAAATACCTTATAATATAATGTAATATGCAGAGTATCATTGAAAATACCTGATAATATAACGTAATATGCAGTGTATCATTGAAAATACCTCATAATA
Organism: Lasioglossum lativentre; assembly: GCA_916610255.1. NCBI lineage: Eukaryota > Metazoa > Arthropoda > Insecta > Hymenoptera > Halictidae > Lasioglossum > Lasioglossum lativentre. The sequence goes on from CAKAJI010000465.1 coordinate 58,970, forward strand.
TAACGTAATATGCAGTCTATCATTGAAAATACCTTATAATATAATATAATATGCAGTCTATCATTGAAAATACCTTATAATATAACGTAATATGCAGTGTATCATTGAAAATACCTTATAATATAACGTAATTTGTAGTGTATCAATGAAAATACCTTATAATATAAAGTAATATGCAGTGTATCATTGAAAATACCTTATAATATATCGTAATTTGTAGTGTATCATTGAAAATACCTTATAATATATAGTAGTTTATCATTGAAAATACCTTATAATATAACGTAATATTCTGTGTATCATTGAAAATACCTTATAATATAACGTAATATGCAGTGTATCATTGAAAATACCTTATAATATAACGTAATATGCAGTGTATCATTGAAAATACCTTATAATAAAACGTAATATGCAGTGTATCATTGAAGATACCTTATAATATAACGTAATATGCAGTGTATCATTGAAAATACCTTAGAATATATGGTAATTTGTAGTGTATCATTGAAACTACCTTGTAATATATAGTAGTTTATCATTGAAAATACCTTATAATAAATCGTAATATGCAGTGTATCATTGAGAATACCTTATAATAAAACGTAATATGCAGTGTATCATTGAAAATACCTTATAATATAACGTAATATGCAGTGTATCATTGAAAATACATTATAATATAACGTAATATGCGGTGTATCATTGAAAATACCTTATAATATATCGTAATTTGTAGTGTATCATTGAAAATACCTTATAATATATGGTAATTTGTAGTGCATCAATGAAAATACCTTATAATATAACGTAATATGCAGTGTATCATTGAAAATACCTTATAATATAACGTAATATGCAGTGTATCATTGAAAATAATTTATAATATATCGTAATTTGTAGTGTATCAATGAAAATACCTTATAATATAACGTAATATGCATAGTATCATTGGAAATACCTTATAATATAACGTAATATGCAGTGTATGATTGAAAATACCTTATAATATATAGTAGTTTATCATTGAAAATACCTTAGAATATATGGTAATTTGTAGTGTATCATCGAAAATACCTTATAATATAACGTAATATTTGCAGTCTATCATTGAAAATACCTTATAATATAACTTAATATGCAGTGTATCAATGAAAATACCTTATAATATAACGTAATATGCACTGTATCATTGAAAATACCTTATAATATAACGTAATATGCAGTCTATCATTGAAAATACCTTATAATATAACGTAATATGCAGTGTATCATTGAAAATACCTTATAATATAACGTAATATGCAGTGTATGATTAAAAATACCTTATAATATAATGTAATATGCAGTCTATCATTGAAAATACCTTATAATATAACGTAATATGCAGTGTATCATTGAAAATACCTCACAATATAACGTAATATGCAGTCTATCATTGAAAATACCTTATAATATAATGTAATATGCAGAGTATCATTGAAAATACCTGATAATATAACGTAATATGCAGTGTATCATTGAAAATACCTTATAATATAACGTAATATGCAGTGTATCATTGAAAATACCTGATAATATAACGTAATATGCAGTGTATCATTGAAAATACCTTATAATATAACGTAATATGCAGTCTATCATTGAAAATACCTTATAATATAACGTAATATGCAGTGTATCATTGAAAATACCTTATAATATAACGTAATATGCAGTGTATGATTAAAAATACCTTATAATATAATGTAATATGCAGTCTATCATTGAAAATACCTTATAATATAATGTAATATGCAGAGTATGATTAAAAATACCTTATAATATAATGTAATATGCAGTCTATCATTGAAAATACCTTATAATATAACGTAATATGCAGTGTATCATTGAAAATACCTGATAATATAACGTAATATGCAGTGTATCATTGAAAATACCTCATAATATAACGTAATATGCAGTCTATCATTGAAAATACCTTATAATATAATATAATATGCAGTCTATCATTGAAAATACCTTATAATATAACGTAATATGCAGTGTATCATTGAAAATACCTTATAATATAACGTAATTTGTAGTGTATCAATGAAAATACCTTATAATATAAAGTAATATGCAGTGTATCATTGAAAATACCTTATAATATATCGTAATTTGTAGTGTATCATTGAAAATACCTTATAATATATAGTAGTTTATCATTGAAAATACCTTATAATATAACGTAATATTCTGTGTATCATTGAAAATACCTTATAATATAACGTAATATGCAGTGTATCATTGAAAATACCTTATAATATAACGTAATATGCAGTGTATCATTGAAAATACCTTATAATAAAACGTAATATGCAGTGTATCATTGAAGATACCTTATAATATAACGTAATATGCAGTGTATCATTGAAAATACCTTAGAATATATGGTAATTTGTAGTGTATCATTGAAAATACCTTGTAATATATAGTAGTTTATCATTGAAAATACCTTATAATATAACGTAATATGCTGTGTATCATTGAAAATACCTTATAATATATCGTAATTTGTAGTGTATCAATGAAAATACCTTATAATATAAAGTAATATGCAGTGTATCATTGAAAATACCTTATAATATAACGTAATATGCAGTGTATCATTGAAAATACCTTATAATATAACGTAATATGCAGTGTATCATTGAAAATACCTTATAATATAACGTAATATGCAGTGTATCATTGAAAATACCTTATAATATAACGTAATATGCAGTGTATCATTGAAAATACCTTATAATATAACGTAATATGCAGTGTATCATTGAAAATAATTTATAATATATCGTAATTTGTAGTGTATCAATGAAAATACCTTATAATATAACGTAATATGCATAGTATCATTGGAAATACCTTATAATATAACGTAATATGCAGTGTATGATTGAAAATACCTTATAATATATAGTAGTTTATCATTGAAAATACCTTAGAATATATGGTAATTTGTAGTGTATCATCGAAAATACCTTATAATATAACGTAATATTTGCAGTCTATCATTGAAAATACCTTATAATATAACTTAATATGCAGTGTATCAATGAAAATACCTTATAATATAACGTAATATGCACTGTATCATTGAAAATACCTTATAATATAACGTAATATGCAGTCTATCATTGAAAATACCTTATAATATAACGTAATATGCAGTGTATCATTGAAAATACCTTATAATATAACGTAATATGCAGTGTATGATTAAAAATACCTTATAATATAATGTAATATGCAGTCTATCATTGAAAATACCTTATAATATAACGTAATATGCAGTGTATCATTGAAAATACCTCACAATATAACGTAATATGCAGTCTATCATTGAAAATACCTTATAATATAATGTAATATGCAGAGTATCATTGAAAATACCTGATAATATAACGTAATATGCAGTGTATCATTGAAAATACCTCATAATATAACGTAATATGCAGTCTATCATTGAAAATACCTTATAATATAATATAATATGCAGTCTATCATTGAAAATACCTTATAATATAACGTAATATGCAGTGTATCATTGAAAATACCTTATAATATAACGTAATTTGTAGTGTATCAATGAAAATACCTTATAATATAAAGTAATATGCAGTGTATCATTGAAAATACCTTATAATATATCGTAATTTGTAGTGTATCATTGAAAATACCTTATAATATATAGTAGTTTATCATTGAAAATACCTTATAATATAACGTAATATTCTGTGTATCATTGAAAATACCTTATAATATAACGTAATATGCAGTGTATCATTGAAAATACCTTATAATATAACGTAATATGCAGTGTATCATTGAAAATACCTTATAATAAAACGTAATATGCAGTGTATCATTGAAGATACCTTATAATATAACGTAATATGCAGTGTATCATTGAAAATACCTTAGAATATATGGTAATTTGTAGTGTATCATTGAAAATACCTTGTAATATATAGTAGTTTATCATTGAAAATACCTTATAATATAACGTAATATGCTGTGTATCATTGAAAATACCTTATAATATATCGTAATTTGTAGTGTATCAATGAAAATACCTTATAATATAAAGTAATATGCAGTGTATCATTGAAAATACCTTATAATATAACGTAATATGCAGTGTATCATTGAAAATACCTTATAATATAACGTAATATGCAGTGTATCATTGAAAATACCTTATAATATAACGTAATATGCAGTGTATCATTGAAAATACCTTATAATATAACGTAATATGCAGTGTATCATTGAAAATACCTTATAATATAACGTAATATGCAGTGTATCATTGAAAATACCTTATAATATATCGTAATTTGTAGTGTATCATTGAAAATACCTTATAATATATGGTAATATGCAGTGTATCATTGGAAATACCTTATAATATATCGAAATTTTTTAGTGTATCATTGAAAATACCTTATAATATATTGTAATTTGTAGTGTATCAATGAAAATACCTTATAATATAACGTAATATGCAGTGTATCATTGAAAATACCTTATAATATAACGTAATATGCAGTGTATGATTAAAAATACCTTATAATATAATGTAATATGCAGTCTATCATTGAAAATACCTTATAATATAACGTAATATGCAGTGTATCATTGAAAATACCTCACAATATAACGTAATATGCAGTCTATCATTGAAAATACCTTATAATATAATGTAATATGCAGAGTATCATTGAAAATACCTGATAATATAACGTAATATGCAGTGTATCATTGAAAATACCTCATAATATAACGTAATATGCAGTCTATCATTGAAAATACCTTATAATATAATATAATATGCAGTCTATCATTGAAAATACCTTATAATATAACGTAATATGCAGTGTATCATTGAAAATACCTTATAATATAACGTAATTTGTAGTGTATCAATGAAAATACCTTATAATATAAAGTAATATGCAGTGTATCATTGAAAATACCTTATAATATATCGTAATTTGTAGTGTATCATTGAAAATACCTTATAATATATAGTAGTTTATCATTGAAAATACCTTATAATATAACGTAATATTCTGTGTATCATTGAAAATACCTTATAATATAACGTAATATGCAGTGTATCATTGAAAATACCTTATAATATAACGTAATATGCAGTGTATCATTGAAAATACCTTATAATAAAACGTAATATGCAGTGTATCATTGAAGATACCTTATAATATAACGTAATATGCAGTGTATCATTGAAAATACCTTAGAATATATGGTAATTTGTAGTGTATCATTGAAAATACCTTGTAATATATAGTAGTTTATCATTGAAAATACCTTATAATATAACGTAATATGCTGTGTATCATTGAAAATACCTTATAATATATCGTAATTTGTAGTGTATCAATGAAAATACCTTATAATATAACGTAATATGCAGTGTATCATTGAAAATACCTTATAATATAACGTAATATGCAGTGTATCATTGAAAATACCTTATAATATAACGTAATATGCAGTGTATCATTGAAAATACCTTATAATATAACGTAATATGCAGTGTATCATTGAAAATACCTTATAATATAACGTAATATGCAGTGTATCATTGAAAATACCTTATAATATAACGTAATATGCAGTGTATCATTGAAAATACCTTATAATATATCGTAATTTGTAGTGTATCATTGAAAATACCTTATAATATATGGTAATATGCAGTGTATCATTGGAAATACCTTATAATATATCGAAATTTTTTAGTGTATCATTGAAAATACCTTATAATATATTGTAATTTGTAGTGTATCAATTAAAATACCTTATAATATAACGTAATATGCAGTGTATCATTGAAAATACCTTATAATATAACGTAATATGCAGTGTATCATTGAAAATACCTTAGAATATATGCTAATTCTAGTCTATCAATGAAAATACCTTATAATATATCGCAATTTGTAGTGTATCATTGAAAATACCTTATAATATATTGTAATTTGTAGTGTATCAATGAAAATACCTTATAATATAACGTAATATTCTGTGTATCATTGAAAATACCTTATAATAAAACGTAATATGCAGTGTATCATTGAAAGTACCTTATAATATAACGTATTATGCAGTGTATCATTGAAAATACCTTCCCATACAACGTAATATTCTGTGTATCATTGAAAATACCTTATAATATAACGCAATATGCAGTGTATCATTGAAAATACCTTATAATATAACGTAATATGCAGTGTATCATTGAAAATACCTTATAATATAACGTAATATGCAGTGTATCATTGAAAATACCTTATAATAAAACGTAATATGCAGTGTATCATTGAAGATACCTTATAATATAACGTAATATGCAGTGTATCATTGAAAATACCTTAGAATATATGGTAATTTGTAGTGTATCATTGAAAATACCTTGTAATATATAGTAGTTTATCATTGAAAATACCTTATAATATAACGTAATATGCTGTGTATCATTGAAAATACCTTATAATATATCGTAATTTGTAGTGTATCAATGAAAATACCTTATAATATAAAGTAATATGCAGTGTATCATTGAAAATACCTTATAATATAACGTAATATGCAGTGTATCATTGAAAATACCTTATAATATAACGTAATATGCAGTGTATCATTGAAAATACCTTATAATATAACGTAATATGCAGTGTATCATTGAAAATACCTTATAATATAACGTAATATGCAGTGTATCATTGAAAATACCTCACAATATAACGTAATATGCAGTCTATCATTGAAAATACCTTATAATATAATATAATATGCAGTCTATCATTGAAAATACCTTATAATATAACGTAATATGCAGTGTATCATTGAAAATACCTTATAATATAACGTAATTTGTAGTGTATCAATGAAAATACCTTATAATATAAAGTAATATGCAGTGTATCATTGAAAATACCTTATAATATATAGTAATTTGTAGTGTATCATTGAAAATACCTTATAATATATAGTAGTTTATCATTGAAAATACCTTATAATATAACGTAATATTCTGTGTATCATTGAAAATACCTTATAATATATCGTAATTTGTAGTGTATCATTGAAAATACCTTATAATATATAGTAGTTTATCATTGAAAATACCTTATAATATAACGTAATCTGCTGTGTATCATTGAAAATACCTTATAATATATCGCAATTTGTAGTGTATCAATGAAAATACCGTATAATATAACGTAATATGCAGTGTATCATTGAAAATACCTTATAATATAACGTAATATGCAGTGTATCTTTGAAAATACCTTATAATATAACGTAATATGCAGTGTATCATTGAAAATACCTTATAATATAACGTAATATGCAGTGTATCATTGAAAATACCTTATAATATAACGTAATATGCAGTGTATCATTGAAAATACCTTATAATATAACGTAATATGCAGTGTATCATTGAAAATACCTTAGAATATATGGTAATTCTAGTCTATCAATGAAAATACCTTATAATATAACGTAATATGCAGTGTATCAGTGAAAATACCTTATAATATATCGTAATTTGTAGTGTATCATTGAAAATACCTTATAATATATAGTAGTTTATCATTGAAAATACCTTATAATATAACGTAATCTGCTGTGTATCATTGAAAATACCTTATAATATAACGTAATATGCAGTGTATCATTGAAAATACCTTATAATATAACGTAATATGCAGTGTATCATTGAAAATACCTTATAATATAACGTAATATGCAGTGTATCATTGAAAATACCTTATAATATAACGTAATATGCAGTGTATCATTGAAAATACCTTAGAATATATGGTAATTCTAGTCTATCAATGAAAATACCTTATAATATAACGTAATATGCAGTGTATCATTGAAAATACCTTATAATATAACGTAATCTGCTGTGTATCATTGAAAATACCTTATAATATATAGTAGTTTATCATTGAAAATACCTTATAATATAACGTAATCTGCTGTGTATCATTGAAAATACCTTATAATATATCGCAATTTGTAGTGTATCAATGAAAATACCGTATAATATAACGTAATATGCAGTGTATCATTGAAAATACCTTATAATATAACGTAATATGCAGTGTATCATTGAAAATACCTTATAATATAACGTAATATGCAGTGTATCATTGAAAATACCTTATAATATATTGTAATTTGTAGTGTATCAATGAAAATACCTTATAATATAACGTAATATTCTGTGTATCATTGAAAATACCTTATAATAAAACGTAATATGCAGTGTATCATTGAAAGTACCTTATAATATAACGTATTATGCAGTGTATCATTGAAAATACCTTCCCATACAACGTAATATTCTGTGTATCATTGAAAATACCTTATAATATAACGCAATATGCAGTGTATCATTGAAAATACCTTATAATATAACGTAATATGCAGTGTATCATTGAAAATACCTTATAATATAACGTAATATGCAGTGTATCATTGAAAATACCTTATAATAAAACGTAATATGCAGTGTATCATTGAAGATACCTTATAATATAACGTAATATGCAGTGTATCATTGAAAATACCTTAGAATATATGGTAATTTGTAGTGTATCATTGAAAATACCTTGTAATATATAGTAGTTTATCATTGAAAATACCTTATAATATAACGTAATATGCTGTGTATCATTGAAAATACCTTATAATATATCGTAATTTGTAGTGTATCAATGAAAATACCTTATAATATAAAGTAATATGCAGTGTATCATTGAAAATACCTTATAATATAACGTAATATGCAGTGTATCATTGAAAATACCTTATAATATAACGTAATATGCAGTGTATCATTGAAAATACCTTATAATATAACGTAATATGCAGTGTATCATTGAAAATACCTTATAATATAACGTAATATGCAGTGTATCATTGAAAATACCTCACAATATAACGTAATATGCAGTCTATCATTGAAAATACCTTATAATATAATATAATATGCAGTCTATCATTGAAAATACCTTATAATATAACGTAATATGCAGTGTATCATTGAAAATACCTTATAATATAACGTAATTTGTAGTGTATCAATGAAAATACCTTATAATATAAAGTAATATGCAGTGTATCATTGAAAATACCTTATAATATATCGTAATTTGTAGTGTATCATTGAAAATACCTTATAATATATAGTAGTTTATCATTGAAAATACCTTAATAATATAACGTAATATTCTGTGTATCATTGAAAATACCTTATAATATATCGTAATTTGTAGTGTATCATTGAAAATACCTTATAATATATAGTAGTTTATCATTGAAAATACCTTATAATATAACGTAATCTGCTGTGTATCATTGAAAATACCTTATAATATATCGCAATTTGTAGTGTATCAATGAAAATACCGTATAATATAACGTAATATGCAGTGTATCATTGAAAATACCTTATAATATAACGTAATATGCAGTGTATCTTTGAAAATACCTTATAATATAACGTAATATGCAGTGTATCATTGAAAATACCTTATAATATAACGTAATATGCAGTGTATCATTGAAAATACCTTATAATATAACGTAATATGCAGTGTATCATTGAAAATACCTTATAATATAACGTAATATGCAGTGTATCATTGAAAATACCTTAGAATATATGGTAATTCTAGTCTATCAATGAAAATACCTTATAATATAACGTAATATGCAGTGTATCAGTGAAAATACCTTATAATATATCGTAATTTGTAGTGTATCATTGAAAATACCTTATAATATATAGTAGTTTATCATTGAAAATACCTTATAATATAACATAATCTGCTGTGTATCATTGAAAATACCTTATAATATAACGTAATATGCAGTGTATCATTGAAAATACCTTATAATATAACGTAATATGCAGTGTATCATTGAAAATACCTTATAATATAACGTAATATGCAGTGTATCATTGAAAATACCTTATAATATAACGTAATATGCAGTGTATCATTGAAAATACCTTAGAACATATGGTAATTCTAGTCTATCAATGAAAATACCTTATAATATAACGTAATATGCAGTGTATCATTGAAAATACCTTATAATATAACGTAATCTGCTGTGTATCATTGAAAATACCTTATAATATATAGTAGTTTATCATTGAAAATACCTTATAATATAACGTAATCTGCTGTGTATCATTGAAAATACCTTATAATATATCGCAATTTGTAGTGTATCAATGAAAATACCGTATAATATAACGTAATATGCAGTGTATCATTGAAAATACCTTATAATATAACGTAATATGCAGTGTATCATTGAAAATACCTTATAATATAACGTAATATGCAGTGTATCATTGAAAATACCTTATAATATAACGTAATATGCAGTGTATCATTGAAAATACCTTAGAATATATGGTAATTCTAGTCTATCAATGAAAATACCTTATAATATATCGCAATTTGTAGTGTATCATTGAAAATACCTTATAATATATTGTAATTTGTAGTGTATCAATGAAAATACCTTATAATATAACGTAATATGCAGTGTATCATTGAAGATACCTTATAATATAACGTAATATGCAGTGTATCATTGAAAATACCTTAGAATATATGGTAATTTGTAGTGTATCATTGAAAATACCTTGTAATATATAGTAGTTTATCATTGAAAATACCTTATAATATAACGTAATATGCTGTGTATCATTGAAAATACCTTATAATATATCGTAATTTGTAGTGTATCAATGAAAATACCTTATAATATAAAGTAATATGCAGTGTATCATTGAAAATACCTTATAATATAACGTAATATGCAGTGTATCATTGAAAATACCTTATAATATAACGTAATATGCAGTGTATCATTGAAAATACCTTATAATATAACGTAATATGCAGTGTATCATTGAAAATACCTTATAATATAACGTAATATGCAGTGTATCATTGAAAATACCTTATAATATAACGTAATCTGCTGTGTATCATTGAAAATACCTTATAATATATAGTAGTTTATCATTGAAAATACCTTATAATATAACGTAATCTGCTGTGTATCATTGAAAATACCTTATAATATATCGCAATTTGTAGTGTATCAATGAAAATACCGTATAATATAACGTAATATGCAGTGTATCATTGAAAATACCTTATAATATAACGTAATATGCAGTGTATCATTGAAAATACCTTATAATATAACGTAATATGCAGTGTATCATTGAAAATACCTTATAATATAACGTAATATGCAGTGTATCATTGAAAATACCTTAGAATATATGGTAATTCTAGTCTATCAATGAAAATACCTTATAATATATCGCAATTTGTAGTGTATCATTGAAAATACCTTATAATATATTGTAATTTGTAGTGTATCAATGAAAATACCTTATAATATAACGTAATATGCAGTGTATCATTGAAGATACCTTATAATATAACGTAATATGCAGTGTATCATTGAAAATACCTTAGAATATATGGTAATTTGTAGTGTATCATTGAAAATACCTTGTAATATATAGTAGTTTATCATTGAAAATACCTTATAATATAACGTAATATGCTGTGTATCATTGAAAATACCTTATAATATATCGTAATTTGTAGTGTATCAATGAAAATACCTTATAATATAAAGTAATATGCAGTGTATCATTGAAAATACCTTATAATATAACGTAATATGCAGTGTATCATTGAAAATACCTTATAATATAACGTAATATGCAGTGTATCATTGAAAATACCTTATAATATAACGTAATATGCAGTGTATCATTGAAAATACCTTATAATATAACGTAATATGCAGTGTATCATTGAAAATACCTTATAATAAAACGTAATATGCAGTGTATCATTGAAGATACCTTATAATATAACGTAATATGCAGTGTATCATTGAAAATACCTTAGAATATATGGTAATTTGTAGTGTATCATTGAAAATACCTTGTAATATATAGTAGTTTATCATTGAAAATACCTTATAATATAACGTAATATGCTGTGTATCATTGAAAATACCTTATAATATATCGTAATTTGTAGTGTATCAATGAAAATACCTTATAATATAAAGTAATATGCAGTGTATCATTGAAAATACCTTATAATATAACGTAATATGCAGTGTATCATTGAAAATACCTTATAATATAACGTAATATGCAGTGTATCATTGAAAATACCTTATAATATAACGTAATATGCAGTGTATCATTGAAAATACCTTATAATATAACGTAATATGCAGTGTATCATTGAAAATACCTTATAATATAACGTAATATGCAGTGTATCATTGAAAATAATTTATAATATATCGTAATTTGTAGTGTATCAATGAAAATACCTTATAATATAACGTAATATGCATAGTATCATTGGAAATACCTTATAATATAACGTAATATGCAGTGTATGATTGAAAATACCTTATAATATATAGTAGTTTATCATTGAAAATACCTTAGAATATATGGTAATTTGTAGTGTATCATCGAAAATACCTTATAATATAACGTAATATTTGCAGTCTATCATTGAAAATACCTTATAATATAACTTAATATGCAGTGTATCAATGAAAATACCTTATAATATAACGTAATATGCACTGTATCATTGAAAATACCTTATAATATAACGTAATATGCAGTCTATCATTGAAAATACCTTATAATATAACGTAATATGCAGTGTATCATTGAAAATACCTTATAATATAACGTAATATGCAGTGTATGATTAAAAATACCTTATAATATAATGTAATATGCAGTCTATCATTGAAAATACCTTATAATATAACGTAATATGCAGTGTATCATTGAAAATACCTCACAATATAACGTAATATGCAGTCTATCATTGAAAATACCTTATAATATAATGTAATATGCAGAGTATCATTGAAAATACCTGATAATATAACGTAATATGCAGTGTATCATTGAAAATACCTCATAATATAACGTAATATGCAGTCTATCATTGAAAATACCTTATAATATAATATAATATGCAGTCTATCATTGAAAATACCTTATAATATAACGTAATATGCAGTGTATCATTGAAAATATATAATGTAATATGCAGAGTATCATTGAAAATACCTGATAATATAACGTAATATGCAGTGTATCATTGAAAATACCTTATAATATAACGTAATATGCAGTCTATCATTGAAAATACCTTATAATATAATATAATATGCAGTCTATCATTGAAAATACCTTATAATATAACGTAATATGCAGTGTATCATTGAAAATACCTTATAATATAACGTAATATGCAGTCTATCATTGAAAATACCTTATAATATAACGTAATATGCAGTGTATCATTGAAAATACCTTATAATATAACGTAATATGCAGTGTATGATTAAAAATACCTTATAATATAATGTAATATGCAGTCTATCATTGAAAATACCTGATAATATAACGTAATATGCAGTGTATCATTGAAAATACCTTATAATATAACGTAATATGCAGTCTATCATTGAAAATACCTTATAATATAATATAATATGCAGTCTATCATTGAAAATACCTTATAATATAATGTAATATGCAGAGTATCATTGAAAATACCTGATAATATAACGTAATATGCAGTGTATCATTGAAAATACCTCATAATATAACGTAATATGCAGTCTATCATTGAAAATACCTTATAATATAATATAATATGCAGTCTATCATTGAAAATACCTTATAATATAACGTAATATGCAGTGTATCATTGAAAATACCTTATAATATAACGTAATTTGTAGTGTATCAATGAAAATACCTTATAATATAAAGTAATATGCAGTGTATCATTGAAAATACCTTATAATATATCGTAATTTGTAGTGTATCATTGAAAATACCTTATAATATATAGTAGTTTATCATTGAAAATACCTTATAATATAACGTAATATTCTGTGTATCATTGAAAATACCTTATAATATAACGTAATATGCAGTGTATCATTGAAAATACCTTATAATATAACGTAATATGCAGTGTATCATTGAAAATACCTTATAATAAAACGTAATATGCAGTGTATCATTGAAGATACCTTATAATATAACGTAATATGCAGTGTATCATTGAAAATACCTTAGAATATATGGTAATTTGTAGTGTATCATTGAAAATACCTTGTAATATATAGTAGTTTATCATTGAAAATACCTTATAATATAACGTAATATGCTGTGTATCATGAAAATACCTTATAATATATCGTAATTTGTAGTGTATCAATGAAAATACCTTATAATATAAAGTAATATGCAGTGTATCATTGAAAATACCTTATAATATAACGTAATATGCAGTGTATCATTGAAAATACCTTATAATATAACGTAATATGCAGTGTATCATGAAAATACCTTATAATAAACGTAATATGCAGTGTATGATTAAAAATACCTTATAATATAACGTAATATGCAGTCTATCATTGAAAATACCCTTATAATATAATATAATATGCAGTCTATCATTGAAAATACCTTATAATATAACGTAATATGCAGTGTATCATTGAAAATACCTTATAATATAACGTAATATGCAGTCTATCATTGAAAATACCTTATAATATAACGTAATATGCAGTGTATCATTGAAAATACCTTATAATATAACGTAATATGCAGTGTATGATTAAAAAATACCTTATAATATAATGTAATATGCAGTCTATCATTGAAAAATACCTGATAATATAACGTAATATGGCGAAGTGTATCATTGAAAATACCTTATAATATAACGTAATAAGCAGTCTATCATTGAAAATACCTTATAATATAATATAATATGCAGTCTATCATTGAAAATACCTTATAAAATAATGTAATATGCAGAGTATCATTGAAAATACTGATAATATAACGTAATATGCAGTGTATCATTGAAAATACCTCATAATATAACGTAATATGCAGTCTATCATTGAAAATACCTTATATAGTCTATCATTGAAAATACCTTATAATATAACGTAATATGCAGTGTATCATTGAAAATACCTTATAATATAACGTAATTTGTAGTGTATCAATGAAAATACCTTATAATATAAAGTAATATGCAGTTGTATCATTGAAAATACCCTTATAATATATCGTAATTTGTAGTGTATCATTGAAAATACCTTATAATATATAGTAGTTTATCATTGAAAATACCTTATAATATAACGTAATATTCTGTGTATCATTGAAAATACCTTATAATATAACGTAATATGCAGTGTATCATTGAAAATACCTTATAATATAACGTAATATGCAGTGTATCATTGAAAAATACCTTATAATAAAAACGTAATATGCAGTGTATCATTGAAGATACCTTATAATATAACGTAATATGCAGTGTATCATTGAAAATACCTTAGAATATATGGTAATTTGTAGTGTATCATTGAAAATACCTTGTAATATATAGTAGTTTATCATTGAAAATACCTTATAATATAACGTAATATGCTGTGTATCATTGAAAATACCTTATAATATATCGTAATTTGTAGTGTATCAATGAAAATACCTTATAATATAAAGTAATATGCAGTGTATCATTGAAAATACCTTATAATATAACGTAATATGCAGTGTATCATTGAAAATACCTTATAATATAAACGTAATATGCAGTGTATCATTGAAAATACCTTATAATATAACGTAATATGCAGTGTATCATTGAAAATACCTTATAATATAACGTAATATGCAGTGTATCATTGAAAATACCTGTATAATAAAACGTAATATGCAGTGTATCATTGAAGATACCTTATAATATAACGTAATATGCAGTGTATCATTGAAAATACCTTAGAATATATGGTAATTTGTAGTGTATCATTGAAAATACCTTGTAATATATAGTAGTTTATCATTGAAAATACCTTATAATATAACGTAATATGCTGTGTATCATTGAAAATACCTTATAATATATCGTAATATGCAGTGTATCATTGAAGATACCTTATAATATAACGTAATATGCAGTGTATCATTGAAAATACCTTAGAATATATGGTAATTTGTAGTGTATCATTGAAAATACCTTGTAATATATAGTAGTTTATCATTGAAAATACCTTATAATATAACGTAATATGCTGTGTATCATTGAAAATACCTTATAATATATCGTAATTTGTAGTGTATCAATGAAAATACCTTATAATATAAGTAATATGCAGTGTATCATTGAAAATACCTTATAATATAACGTAATATGCAGTGTATCATTGAAAATACCTATAATATAACGTAATATGCAGTGTATCATTGAAAATACCTTATAATATAACGTAATATGCAGTCTATCATTTAAAATACCTTATAATATAAACGATAATATGCAGTCTATCATTGAAAATACCTTATAATATAATATAATATGCAGTCTATCATTGAAAATACCTTATAATATAACGTAATATGCAGTGTATCATTGAAAATACCTTATAATATAACGTAATATGCAGTCTATCATTGAAAATACCTTATAATATAACGTAATATGCAGTGTATCATTGAAAATACCTTATAATATAACGTAATATGCAGTGTATGATTAAAAATACCTTATAATATAATGTAATATGCAGTCTATCATTGAAAATACCTGATAATATAACGTAATATGCAGTGTATCATTGAAAATACCTTATAAGTATAACGTAATATGCAGTCTATCATTGAAAATACCTTATAATATAATATAATATGCAGTCTATCATTGAAAATACCTTATAATATAATGTAATATGCAGAGTATCATTGAAAATACCTGATAATATAACGTAATATGCAGTGTATCATTGAAAATACCTCATAATATAACGTAATATGCAGTCTATCATTGAAAATACCTTATAATATAACATAATATGCAGTCTATCATTGAAAATACCTTATAATATAACGTAATATGCAGTGTATCATTGAAAATACCTTATAATATAACGTAATTTGTAGTGTATCAATGAAAATTACCTTATAATATAAAGTAATATGCAGTGTATCATTGAAAATACCTTATAATATATCGTAATTTGTAGTGTATCATTGAAAATACCTTATAATATATAGTAGTTTATCATTGAAAATACCTTATAATATAACGTAATATTCTGTGTATCATTGAAAATACCTTATAATATAACGTAATATGCAGTGTATCATTGAAAATACCTTATAATATAACGTAATATGCAGTGTATCATTGAAAATACCTTATAATAAAACGTAATATGCAGTGTATCATTTGAAGATACCTTATAATATAACGTAATATGCAGTGTATCATTGAAAATACCTTAGAATATATGGTAATTTGTAGTGTATCATTGAAAATACCTTGTAATATATAGTAGTTTATCATTGAAAATACCTTATAATATAACGTAATATGCTGTGTATCATTGAAAATACCTTATAATATATCGTAATTTGTAGTGTATCAATGAAAATACCTTATAATATAAAGTAATATGCAGTGTATCATTGAAAATACCTTATAATATAACGTAATATGCAGTGTATCATTGAAAATACCTTATAATATAACGTAATATGCAGTGTATCATTGAAAATACCTTATAATATAACGTAATATGCAGTGTATCATTGAAAATACCTTATAATATAACGTAATATGCAGTGTATCATTGAAAATACCTTATAATAAAACGTAATATGCAGTGTATCATTGAAGATACCTTATAATATAACGTAATATGCAGTGTATCATTGAAAATACCTTAGAATATATGGTAATTTGTAGTGTATCATTGAAACTACCTTGTAATATATAGTAGTTTATCATTGAAAATACCTTATAATATAACGTAATATGCTGTGTATCATTGAAAATACCTTATAATATATCGTAATTTGTAGTGTATCAATGAAAATACCTTATAATATAAAGTAATATGCAGTGTATCATTGAAAATACCTTATAATATAACGTAATATGCAGTGTATCATTGAAAATACCTTATAATATAACGTAATATGCAGTGTATCATTGAAAATACCTTATAATATAACGTAATATGCAGTGTATCATTGAAAATACCTTATAATATAACGTAATATGCAGTGTATCATTGAAAATACCTTATAATATAACGTAATATGCAGTGTATCATTGAAAATAATTTATAATATATCGTAATTTGTAGTGTATCAATGAAAATACCTTATAATATAACGTAATATGCATAGTATCATTGGAAATACCTATAATATAACGTAATATGCAGTGTATCATTGAAAATACCTTATAATATATAGTAGTTTATCATTGAAAATACCTTAGAATATATGGTAATTTGTAGTGTATCATCGAAAATACCTTATAATATAACGTAATATTTGCAGTCTATCATTGAAAATACCTTATAATATAACTTAATATGCAGTGTATCAATGAAAATACCTTATAATATAACGTAATATGCACTGTATCATTGAAAATACCTTATAATATAACGTAATATGCAGTCTATCATTGAAAATACCTTATAATATAACGTAATATGCAGTGTATCATTGAAAATACCTTATAATATAACGTAATATGCAGTGTACGATTAAAAATACCTTATAATATAATGTAATATGCAGTCTATCATTGAAAATACCTTATAATATAAAGTAATATGCAGTGTATCATTGAAAATACCTCACAATATAACGTAATATGCAGTCTATCATTGAAAATACCTTATAATATAATGTAATATGCAGAGTATCATTGAAAATACCTGATAATATAACGTAATATGCAGTGTATCATTGAAAATACCTCATAATATAACGTAATATGCAGTCTATCATTGAAAATACCTTATAATATAATATAATATGCAGTCTATCATTGAAAATACCTTATAATTATAACGTAATATGCAGTGTATCATTGAAAATACCTTATAATATAACGTAATTTGTAGTGTATCAATGAAAATACCTTATAATATAAGTAATATGCAGTGTATCATTGAAAATACCTTATAATATATCGTAATTTGTAGTGTATCATTGAAAATACCTTATAATATATAGTAGTTTATCATTGAAAATACCTTATAATATAACGTAATATTCTGTGTATCATTGAAAATACCTTATAATATAACGTAATATGCAGTGTATCATTGAAAATACCTTATAATATAACGTAATATGCAGTGTATCATTGAAAATACCTTATAATATAACGTATTATGCAGTGTATCATTGAAAATACCTTAGAATATATGGTAATTTGTAGTGTATCATTGAAAATACCTTGTAATATATAGTAGTTTATCATTGAAAATACCTTATAATATAACGTAATATGCAGTGTATCATTGAAAATACCTTATAATATAACGTAATATGCAGTGTATCATTGAAAATACCTTATAATAAAACGTAATATGCAGTGTATCATTGAAGATACCTTATAATATAACGTAATATGCAGTGTATCATTGAAAATACCTTAGAATATATGGTAATTTGTAGTGTATCATTGAAAATACCTTGTAATATATAGTAGTTTATCATTGAAAATACCTTATAATATAACGTAATATGCAGTGTATCATTGAAGATACCTTATAATATAACGTAATATGCAGTGTATCATTGAAAATACCTTAGAATATATGGTAATTTGTAGTGTATCATTGAAAATACCTTGTAATATATAGTAGTTTATCATTGAAAATACCTTATAATATAACGTAATATGCTGTGTATCATTGAAAATACCTTATAATATATCGTAATTTGTAGTGTATCAATGAAAATACCTTATAATATAAAGTAATATGCAGTGTATCATTGAAAATACCTTATAATATATCGTAATTTGTAGTGTATCAATGAAAATACCTTATAATATAAAGTAATATGCAGTGTATCATTGAAAATACCTTATAATATAACGTAATATGCAGTGTATCATTGAAAATACCTTATAATATAACGTAATATGCAGTGTATCATTGAAAATACCTTATAATATAACGTAATATGCAGTGTATCATTGAAAATACCTTATAATATAACGTAATATGCAGTGTATCATTGAAAATACCTTATAATATAACGTAATATGCAGTGTATCATTGAAAATACCTTATAATAAAACGTAATATGCAGTGTATCATTGAAGATACCTTATAATATAACGTAATATGCAGTGTATCATTGAAAATACCTTAGAATATATGGTAATATGCAGTGTATCATTGAAAATACCTTAGAATATATGGTAATTTGTAGTGTATCATTGAAAATACCTTGTAATATATAGTAGTTTATCATTGAAAATACCTTATAATATAACGTAATATGCTGTGTATCATTGAAAATACCGTATAATATATCGTAATTTGTAGTGTATCAATGAAAATACCTTATAATATAAAGTAATATGCAGTGTATCATTGAAAATACCTTATAATATAACGTAATATGCAGTGTATCATTGAAAATACCTTATAATATTACGTAATATGCAGTGTATCATTGAAAATACCTTATAATATAACGTAATATGCAGTGTATCATTGAAAATACCTTATAATATAACGTAATATGCAGTGTATCATTGAAAATACCTTATAATATAACGTAATATGCAGTGTATCATTGAAAATAATTTATAATATATCGTAATTTGTAGTGTATCATTGAAAATACCTTATAATATAACGTAATATGCAGTGTATGATTAAAAATACCTTATAATATAACGTAATATGCAGTCTATCATTGAAAATACCTTATAATATAATATAATATGCAGTCTATCATTGAAAATACCTTATAATATAACGTAATATGCAGTGTATCATTGAAAATACCTTATAATATAACGTAATATGCAGTCTATCATTGAAAATACCTTATAATATAACGTAATATGCAGTGTATCATTGAAAATACCTTATAATATAACGTAATATGCAGTGTATGATTAAAAATACCTTATAATATAATGTAATATGCAGTCTATCATTGAAAATACCTGATAATATAACGTAATATGCAGTGTATCATTGAAAATACCTTATAATATAACGTAATATGCAGTCTATCATTGAAAATACCTTATAATATAATATAATATGCAGTCTATCATTGAAAATACCTTATAATATAATGTAATATGCAGAGTATCATTGAAAATACCTGATAA
Source organism: Lasioglossum lativentre (assembly GCA_916610255.1). Classification (NCBI taxonomy): domain Eukaryota; kingdom Metazoa; phylum Arthropoda; class Insecta; order Hymenoptera; family Halictidae; genus Lasioglossum; species Lasioglossum lativentre. The sequence goes on from CAKAJI010000465.1 coordinate 80,368, forward strand.
TATAACGTAATATGCAGTGTATCATTGAAAATACCTCATAATATAACGTAATATGCAGTCTATCATTGAAAATACCTTATAATATAATATAATATGCAGTCTATCATTGAAAATACCTTATAATATAACGTAATATGCAGTGTATCATTGAAAATACCTTATAATATAACGTAATTTGTAGTGTATCAATGAAAATACCTTATAATATAAAGTAATATGCAGTGTATCATTGAAAATACCTTATAATATATCGTAATTTGTAGTGTATCATTGAAAATACCTTATAATATATAGTAGTTTATCATTGAAAATACCTTATAATATAACGTAATATTCTGTGTATCATTGAAAATACCTTATAATATAACGTAATATGCAGTGTATCATTGAAAATACCTTATAATATAACGTAATATGCAGTGTATCATTGAAAATACCTTATAATATAACGTAATATGCAGTGTATCATTGAAGATACCTTATAATATAACGTAATATGCAGTGTATCATTGAAAATACCTTAGAATATATGGTAATTTGTAGTGTATCATTGAAAATACCTTGTAATATATAGTAGTTTATCATTGAAAATACCTTATAATATAACGTAATATGCTGTGTATCATTGAAAATACCTTATAATATATCGTAATTTGTAGTGTATCAATGAAAATACCTTATAATATAAAGTAATATGCAGTGTATCATTGAAAATACCTTATAATATAACGTAATATGCAGTGTATCATTGAAAATACCTTATAATATAACGTAATATGCAGTGTATCATTGAAAATACCTTATAATATAACGTAATATGCAGTGTATCATTGAAAATACCTTATAATATAACGTAATATGCAGTGTATCATTGAAAATACCTTATAATAAAACGTAATATGCAGTGTATCATTGAAGATACCTTATAATATAACGTAATATGCAGTGTATCATTGAAAATACCTTAGAATATATGGTAATTTGTAGTGTATCATTGAAAATACCTTGTAATATATAGTAGTTTATCATTGAAAATACCTTATAATATAACGTAATATGCTGTGTATCATTGAAAATACCTTATAATATATCGTAATTTGTAGTGTATCAATGAAAATACCTTATAATATAAAGTAATATGCAGTGTATCATTGAAAATACCTTATAATATAACGTAATATGCAGTGTATCATTGAAAATACCTTATAATATAACGTAATATGCAGTGTATCATTGAAAATACCTTATAATATAACGTAATATGCAGTGTATCATTGAAAATACCTTATAATATAACGTAATATGCAGTGTATCATTGAAAATACCTTATAATATAACGTAATATGCAGTGTATCATTGAAAATAATTTATAATATATCGTAATTTGTAGTGTATCAATGAAAATACCTTATAATATAACGTAATATGCATAGTATCATTGGAAATACCTTATAATATAACGTAATATGCAGTGTATGATTGAAAATACCTTATAATATATAGTAGTTTATCATTGAAAATACCTTAGAATATATGGTAATTTGTAGTGTATCATCGAAAATACCTTATAATATAACGTAATATTTGCAGTCTATCATTGAAAATACCTTATAATATAACTTAATATGCAGTGTATCAATGAAAATACCTTATAATATAACGTAATATGCACTGTATCATTGAAAATACCTTATAATATAACGTAATATGCAGTCTATCATTGAAAATACCTTATAATATAACGTAATATGCAGTGTATCATTGAAAATACCTTATAATATAACGTAATATGCAGTGTATCATTGAAAATAATTTATAATATATCGTAATTTGTAGTGTATCAATGAAAATACCTTATAATATAACGTAATATGCATAGTATCATTGGAAATACCTTATAATATTACGTAATATGCAGTGTATGATTGAAAATACCTTATAATATATAGTAGTTTATCATTGAAAATACCTTAGAATATATGGTAATTTGTAGTGTATCATCGAAAATACCTTATAATATAACGTAATATTTGCAGTCTATCATTGAAAATACCTTATAATATAACTTAATATGCAGTGTATCAATGAAAATACCTTATAATATAACGTAATATGCACTGTATCATTGAAAATACCTTATAATATAACGTAATATGCAGTCTATCATTGAAAATACCTTATAATATAACGTAATATGCAGTGTATCATTGAAAATACCTTATAATATAATGTAATATGCAGAGTATCATTGAAAATACCTGATAATATAATGTAATATGCAGTGTATCATTGAAAATACCTCATAATATAACGTAATATGCAGTCTATCATTGAAAATACCTTATAATATAATATAATATGCAGTCTATCATTGAAAATACCTTATAATATAACGTAATATGCAGTGTATCATTGAAAATACCTTATAATATAACGTAATTTGTAGTGTATCAATGAAAATACCTTATAATATAAAGTAATATGCAGTGTATCATTGAAAATACCTTATAATATATCGTAATTTGTAGTGTATCATTGAAAATACCTTATAATATATCGTAATTTGTAGTGTATCATTGAAAATACCTTATAATATATAGTAGTTTATCATTGAAAATACCTTATAATATAACGTAATATTCTGTGTATCATTGAAAATACCTTATAATATAACGTAATATGCAGTGTATCATTGAAAATACCTTATAATATAACGTAATATGCAGTGTATCATTGAAAATACCTTATAATAAAACGTAATATGCAGTGTATCATTGAAGATACCTTATAATATAACGTAATATGCAGTGTATCATTGAAAATACCTTAGAATATATGGTAATTTGTAGTGTATCATTGAAAATACCTTGTAATATATAGTAGTTTATCATTGAAAATACCTTATAATATAACGTAATATGCTGTGTATCATTGAAAATACCTTATAATATATCGTAATTTGTAGTGTATCAATGAAAATACCTTATAATATAAAGTAATATGCAGTGTATCATTGAAAATACCTTATAATATAACGTAATATGCAGTGTATCATTGAAAATACCTTATAATATAACGTAATATGCAGTGTATCATTGAAAATACCTTATAATATAACGTAATATGCAGTGTATCATTGAAAATACCTTATAATATAACGTAATATGCAGTGTATCATTGAAAATACCTTATAATATAACGTAATATGCAGTGTATCATTGAAAATAATTTATAATATATCGTAATTTGTAGTGTATCAATGAAAATACCTTATAATATAACGTAATATGCATAGTATCATTGGAAATACCTTATAATATAACGTAATATGCAGTGTATGATTGAAAATACCTTATAATATATAGTAGTTTATCATTGAAAATACCTTAGAATATATGGTAATTTGTAGTGTATCATCGAAAATACCTTATAATATAACGTAATATTTGCAGTCTATCATTGAAAATACCTTATAATATAACTTAATATGCAGTGTATCAATGAAAATACCTTATAATATAACGTAATATGCACTGTATCATTGAAAATACCTTATAATATAACGTAATATGCAGTCTATCATTGAAAATACCTTATAATATAACGTAATATGCAGTGTATCATTGAAAATACCTTATAATATAATGTAATATGCAGAGTATCATTGAAAATACCTGATAATATAACGTAATATGCAGTGTATCATTGAAAATACCTCATAATATAACGTAATATGCAGTCTATCATTGAAAATACCTTATAATATAATATAATATGCAGTCTATCATTGAAAATACCTTATAATATAACGTAATATGCAGTGTATCATTGAAAATACCTTATAATATAACGTAATTTGTAGTGTATCAATGAAAATACCTTATAATATAAAGTAATATGCAGTGTATCATTGAAAATACCTTATAATATATCGTAATTTGTAGTGTATCATTGAAAATACCTTATAATATATAGTAGTTTATCATTGAAAATACCTTATAATATAACATAATATTCTGTGTATCATTGAAAATACCTTATAATATAACGTAATATGCAGTGTATCATTGAAAATACCTTATAATATAACGTAATATGCAGTGTATCATTGAAAATACCTTATAATAAAACGTAATATGCAGTGTATCATTGAAGATACCTTATAATATAACGTAATATGCAGTGTATCATTGAAAATACCTTAGAATATATGGTAATTTGTAGTGTATCATTGAAAATACCTTGTAATATATAGTAGTTTATCATTGAAAATACCTTATAATATAACGTAATATGCTGTGTATCATTGAAAATACCTTATAATATATCGTAATTTGTAGTGTATCAATGAAAATACCTTATAATATAAAGTAATATGCAGTGTATCATTGAAAATACCTTATAATATAACGTAATATGCAGTGTATCATTGAAAATACCTTATAATATAACGTAATATGCAGTGTATCATTGAAAATACCTTATAATATAACGTAATATGCAGTGTATCATTGAAAATACCTTATAATATAACGTAATATGCAGTGTATCATTGAAAATACCTTATAATATAACGTAATATGCAGTGTATCATTGAAAATACCTTATAATATATCGTAATTTGTAGTGTATCATTGAAAATACCTTATAATATATGGTAATATGCAGTGTATCATTGGAAATACCTTATAATATATCGAAATTTTTTAGTGTATCATTGAAAATACCTTATAATATATTGTAATTTGTAGTGTATCAATGAAAATACCTTATAATATAACGTAATATGCAGTGTATCATTGAAAATACCTTATAATATAACGTAATATGCAGTGTATCATTGAAAATACCTTAGAATATATGGTAATTCTAGTCTATCAATGAAAATACCTTATAATATATCGCAATTTGTAGTGTATCATTGAAAATACCTTATAATATATTGTAATTTGTAGTGTATCAATGAAAATACCTTATAATATAACGTAATATTCTGTGTATCATTGAAAATACCTTATAATAAAACGTAATATGCAGTGTATCATTGAAAGTACCTTATAATATAACGTATTATGCAGTGTATCATTGAAAATACCTTCCCATACAACGTAATATTCTGTGTATCATTGAAAATACCTTATAATATAACGCAATATGCAGTGTATCATTGAAAATACCTTATAATATAACGTAATATGCAGTGTATCATTGAAAATACCTTATAATATAACGTAATATGCAGTGTATCATTGAAAATACCTTATAATATATAGTAGTTTATCATTAAAAATACCTTATAATATAACGTAATATTCTGTGTATCATTGAAAATACCTTATAATATAACGTAATATGCAGTGTATCATTGAAAATACCTTATAATATAACGTAATATGCTGTGTATCATTGAAAATACCTTATAATATATCGTAATTTGTAGTGTATCAATGAAAATACCTTATAATATAAAGTAATATGCAGTGTATCATTGAAAATACCTTATAATATATCGTAATTTGTAGTGTATCATTGAAAATACCTTATAATATATGGTAATATGCAGTGTATCATTGGAAATACCTTATAATATATCGAAATTTTTTAGTGTATCATTGAAAATACCTTATAATATATGGTAATTTGTAGTGTATCAATGAAAATACCTTATAATATAACGTAATATGCAGTGTATCATTGAAAATACCTTATAATATATCGTAATTTGTAGTGTATCATTGAAAATACCTTGTAATATATAGTAGATTATCATTGAAAATACCTTATAATATAACGTAATATGCAGTGTATCATTGAAAATACCTTATAATATAACGTAATATGCAGTGTATCATTGAAAATACCTTATAATATAACGTAATATGCAGTGTATCATTGAAAATACCTTATAATATAACGTAATATGCAGTGTATCATTGAAAATACCTTATAATATAACGTAATATGCAGTGTATCATTGAAAATACCTTATAATATAACGTAATATGCAGTGTATCATTGAAAATACCTTAGAATATATGGTAATTGTAGTCTATCAATGAAAATACCTTATAATATAACGTAATATGCAGTGTATCAGTGAAAATACCTTATAATATATCGTAATTTGTAGTGTATCATTGAAAATACCTTATAATATATAGTAGTTTATCATTGAAAATACCTTATAATATATAGTAGTTTATCATTGAAAATACCTTATAATATAACGTAATATGCAGTGTATCATTGAAAATACCTTATAATAAAACGTAATATGCAGTGTATCATTGAAGATACCTTATAATATAACGTAATATGCAGTGTATCATTGAAAATACCTTAGAATATATGGTAATTTGTAGTGTATCATTGAAAATACCTTGTAATATATAGTAGTTTATCATTGAAAATACCTTATAATATAACGTAATATGCTGTGTATCATTGAAAATACCTTATAATATATCGTAATTTGTAGTGTATCAATGAAAATACCTTATAATATAAAGTAATATGCAGTGTATCATTGAAAATACCTTATAATATAACGTAATATGCAGTGTATCATTGAAAATACCTTATAATATAACGTAATATGCAGTGTATCATTGAAAATACCTTATAATATAACGTAATATGCAGTGTATCATTGAAAATACCTTATAATATAACGTAATATGCAGTGTATCATTGAAAATACCTTATAATATAACGTAATATGCAGTGTATCATTGAAAATACCTTATAATATATCGTAATTTGTAGTGTATCATTGAAAATACCTTATAATATATGGTAATATGCAGTGTATCATTGGAAATACCTTATAATATATCGAAATTTTTTAGTGTATCATTGAAAATACCTTATAATATATTGTAATTTGTAGTGTATCAATGAAAATACCTTATAATATAACGTAATATGCAGTGTATCATTGAAAATACCTTATAATATAACGTAATATGCAGTGTATCATTGAAAATACCTTAGAATATATGGTAATTCTAGTCTATCAATGAAAATACCTTATAATATATCGCAATTTGTAGTGTATCATTGAAAATACCTTATAATATATTGTAATTTGTAGTGTATCAATGAAAATACCTTATAATATAACGTAATATTCTGTGTATCATTGAAAATACCTTATAATAAAACGTAATATGCAGTGTATCATTGAAAGTACCTTATAATATAACGTATTATGCAGTGTATCATTGAAAATACCTTCCCATACAACGTAATATTCTGTGTATCATTGAAAATACCTTATAATATAACGCAATATGCAGTGTATCATTGAAAATACCTTATAATATAACGTAATATGCAGTGTATCATTGAAAATACCTTATAATATAACGTAATATGCAGTGTATCATTGAAAATACCTTATAATATATAGTAGTTTATCACTAAAAATACCTTATAATATAACGTAATATTCTGTGTATCATTGAAAATACCTTATAATATAACGTAATATGCAGTGTATCATTGAAAATACCTTATAATATAACGTAATATGCTGTGTATCATTGAAAATACCTTATAATATATCGTAATTTGTAGTGTATCAATGAAAATACCTTATAATATAAAGTAATATGCAGTGTATCATTGAAAATACCTTATAATATATCGTAATTGGTAGTGTATCATTGAAAATACCTTATAATATATGGTAATATGCAGTGTATCATTGGAAATACCTTATAATATATCGAAATTTTTTAGTGTATCATTGAAAATACCTTATAATATATGGTAATTTGTAGTGTATCAATGAAAATACCTTATAATATAACGTAATATGCAGTGTATCATTGAAAATACCTTATAATATATCGTAATTTGTAGTGTATCATTGAAAATACCTTGTAATATATAGTAGTTTATCATTGAAAATACCTTATAATATAACGTAATATGCAGTGTATCATTGAAAATACCTTATAATATAACGTAATATGCAGTGTATCATTGAAAATACCTTATAATATAACGTAATATGCAGTGTATCATTGAAAATACCTTATAATATAACGTAATATGCAGTGTATCATTGAAAATACCTTATAATATAACGTAATATGCAGTGTATCATTGAAAATACCTTATAATATAACGTAATATGCAGTGTATCATTGAAAATACCTTAGAATATATGGTAATTGTAGTCTATCAATGAAAATACCTTATAATATAACGTAATATGCAGTGTATCAGTGAAAATACCTTATAATATATCGTAATTTGTAGTGTATCATTGAAAATACCTTATAATATATAGTAGTTTATCATTGAAAATACCTTATAATATATAGTAGTTTATCATTGAAAATACCTTATAATATAACGTAATATGCTGTGTATCATTGAAAATACCTTATAATATATCGTAATTTGTAGTGTATCAATGAAAATACCTTATAATATAAAGTAATATGCAGTGTATCATTGAAAATACCTTATAATATAACGTAATTTGTAGTGTATCATTGAAAATACCTTATAATATATGGTAATATGCAGTGTATCATTGGAAATACCTTATAATATATCGAAATTTTTTAGTGTATCATTGAAAATACCTTATAATATATGGTAATTTGTAGTGTATCAATGAAAATACCTTATAATATAACGTAATATGCAGTGTATCATTGAAAATACCTTATAATATATCGTAATTTGTAGTGTATCATTGAAAATACCTTGTAATATATAGTAGTTTATCATTGAAAATACCTTATAATATAACGTAATATGCAGTGTATCATTGAAAATACCTTATAATATAACGTAATATGCAGTGTATCATTGAAAATACCTTATAATATAACGTAATATGCAGTGTATCATTGAAAATACCTTATAATATAACGTAATATGCAGTGTATCATTGAAAATACCTTATAATATAACGTAATATGCAGTGTATCATTGAAAATACCTTATAATATAACGTAATATGCAGTGTATCATTGAAAATACCTTAGAATATATGGTAATTGTAGTCTATCAATGAAAATACCTTATAATATAACGTAATATGCAGTGTATCAGTGAAAATACCTTATAATATATCGTAATTTGTAGTGTATCATTGAAAATACCTTATAATATATAGTAGTTTATCATTGAAAATACCTTATAATATATAGTAGTTTATCATTGAAAATACCTTATAATATAACGTAATATGCTGTGTATCATTGAAAATACCTTATAATATATCGTAATTTGTAGTGTATCAATGAAAATACCTTATAATATAAAGTAATATGCAGTGTATCATTGAAAATACCTTATAATATAACGTAATTTGTAGTGTATCATTGAAAATACCTTATAATATATGGTAATATGCAGTGTATCATTGGAAATACCTTATAATATATCGAAATTTTTTAGTGTATCATTGAAAATACCTTATAATATATGGTAATTTGTAGTGTATCAATGAAAATACCTTATAATATAACGTAATATGCAGTGTATCATTGAAAATACCTTATAATATATCGTAATTTGTAGTGTATCATTGAAAATACCTTGTAATATATAGTAGTTTATCATTGAAAATACCTTATAATATAACGTAATATGCAGTGTATCATTGAAAATACCTTATAATATAACGTAATATGCAGTGTATCATTGAAAATACCTTATAATATAACGTAATATGCAGTGTATCATTGAAAATACCTTATAATATAACGTAATATGCAGTGTATCATTGAAAATACCTTATAATATAACGTAATATGCAGTGTATCATTGAAAATACCTTATAATATATTGTAATTTGTAGTGTATCAATGAAAATACCTTATAATATAACGTAATATTCTGTGTATCATTGAATATACCTTATAATAAAACGTAATATGCAGTGTATCATTGAAAGTACCTTATAATATAACGTATTATGCAATGTATCATTGAAAATACCTTCCCATATAACGTAATATTCTGTGTATCATTGAAAATACCTTATAATATAACGTAATATGCAGTGTATCATTGAAAATACCTTATAATATAACGTAATATGCAGTGTATCATTGAAAATACCTTATAATATATAGTAGTTTATCATTGAAAATACCTTATAATATAACGTAATATTCTGTGTATCATTGAAAATACCTTATAATATAACGTAATATGCAGTGTATCATTGAAAATACCTTATAATATAACGTAATATGCAGTGTATCATTGAAAATACCTTATAATATAACGTAATATGCAGTGTATCATTGAAAATACCTTATAATATAACGTAATATGCAGTGTATCATTGAAAATACCTTGTAATATATCGTAATTTGTAGTGTATCATTGGAAATACCTTATAATATTTAGTAGTTTATCATTGAAAATACCTTATTATAAAACGTAATATTGTGTGTATCATTGAAAATACCTTATAATATAACGTAATATGCAGTGTATCATTGAAAATACCTTATAATATGACGTAATATGCAGTGTATCATTGAAAATACCTTATAATAAATCGTAATATGCAGTGTATCATTGAGAATACCTTATAATAAAACGTAATATGCAGTGTATCATTGAAAATACCTTATAATATAACGTAATATGCAGTGTATCATTGAAAATACATTATAATATAACGTAATATGCAGTGTATCATTGAAAATACCTTATAATATATCGTAATTTGTAGTGTATCATTGAAAATACCTTATAATATATGGTAATTTGTAGTGCATCAATGAAAATACCTTATAATATAACGTAATATGCAGTGTATCATTGAAAATACCTTATAATATAACGTAATATGCAGTGTATCATTGAAAATACCTTATAATATAACGTAATATGCAGTGTATCATTGAAAATACCTTAGAATATATGGTAATTGTAGTCTATCAATGAAAATACCTTATAATATAACGTAATATGCAGTGTATCAGTGAAAATACCTTATAATATATCGTAATTTGTAGTGTATCATTGAAAATACCTTATAATATAACGTAATATGCAGTGTATCATTGAAAATACCTTATAATATAACGTAATATGCAGTGTATCATTGAAAATACCTTATAATATAACGTAATATGCAGTGTATCATTGAAAATACCTTAGAATATATGGTAATTGTAGTCTATCAATGAAAATACCTTATAATATAACGTAATATGCAGTGTATCAGTGAAAATACCTTATAATATATCGTAATTTGTAGTGTATCATTGAAAATACCTTATAATATATAGTAGTTTATCATTGAAAATACCTTATAATATATAGTAGTTTATCATTGAAAATACCTTATAATATAACGTAATATGCTGTGTATCATTGAAAATACCTTATTATATATAGTAATTTGTAGTGTATCAATGAAAATACCTTATAATATAAAGTAATATGCAGTGTATCATTGAAAATACCTTATAATATAACGTAATTTGTAGTGTATCATTGAAAATACCTTATAATATATGGTAATATGCAGTGTATCATTGGAAATACCTTATAATATATCGAAATTTTTTAGTGTATCATTGAAAATACCTTATAATATATGGTAATTTGTAGTGTATCAATGAAAATACCTTATAATATAACGTAATATGCAGTGTATCATTGAAAATACCTTATAATATATCGTAATTTGTAGTGTATCATTGAAAATACCTTGTAATATATAGTAGTTTATCATTGAAAATACCTTATAATATAACGTAATATGCAGTGTATCATTGAAAATACCTTATAATATAACGTAATATGCAGTGTATCATTGAAAATACCTTATAATATAACGTAATATGCAGTGTATCATTGAAAATACCTTATAATATAACGTAATATGCAGTGTATCATTGAAAATACCTTATAATATAACGTAATATGCAGTGTATCATTGAAAATACCTTATAATATAACGTAATATGCTGTGTATCATTGAAAATACCTTATAATATATCGTAATTTGTAGTGTATCAATGAAAATACCTTATAATATAAAGTAATATGCAGTGTATCATTGAAAATACCTTATAATATATCGTAATTGGTAGTGTATCATTGAAAATACCTTATAATATATGTTAATATGCAGTGTATCATTGGAAATACCTTATAATATATCGAAATTTTTTAGTGTATCATTGAAAATACCTTATAATATATGGTAATTTGTAGTGTATCAATGAAAATACCTTATAATATAACGTAATATGCAGTGTATCATTGAAAATACCTTATAATATATCGTAATTTGTAGTGTATCATTGAAAATACCTTGTAATATATAGTAGTTTATCATTGAAAATACCTTATAATATAACGTAATATGCAGTGTATCATTGAAAATACCTTATAATATAACGTAATATGCAGTGTATCATTGAAAATACCTTATAATATAACGTAATATGCAGTGTATCATTGAAAATACCTTATAATATAACGTAATATGCAGTGTATCATTGAAAATACCTTATAATATAACGTAATATGCAGTGTATCATTGAAAATACCTTATAATATAACGTAATATGCAGTGTATCATTGAAAATACCTTAGAATATATGGTAATTGTAGTCTATCAATGAAAATACCTTATAATATAACGTAATATGCAGTGTATCAGTGAAAATACCTTATAATATATCGTAATTTGTAGTGTATCATTGAAAATACCTTATAATATATAGTAGTTTATCATTGAAAATACCTTATAATATATAGTAGTTTATCATTGAAATTCCCTTATAATATAACGTAATATGCTGTGTATCATTGAAAATACCTTATAATATATCGTAATTTGTAGTGTATCAATGAAAATACCTTATAATATAAAGTAATATGCAGTGTATCATTGAAAATACCTTATAATATAACGTAATTTGTAGTGTATCATTGAAAATACCTTATAATATATGGTAATATGCAGTGTATCATTGGAAATACCTTATAATATATCGAAATTTTTTAGTGTATCATTGAAAATACCTTATAATATATGGTAATTTGTAGTGTATCAATGAAAATACCTTATAATATAACGTAATATGCAGTGTATCATTGAAAATACCTTATAATATATCGTAATTTGTAGTGTATCATTGAAAATACCTTGTAATATATAGTAGTTTATCATTGAAAATACCTTATAATATAACGTAATATGCAGTGTATCATTGAAAATACCTTATAATATAACGTAATATGCAGTGTATCATTGAAAATACCTTATAATATAACGTAATATGCAGTGTATCATTGAAAATACCTTATAATATAACGTAATATGCAGTGTATCATTGAAAATACCTTATAATATAACGTAATATGCAGTGTATCATTGAAAATACCTTATAATATATTGTAATTTGTAGTGTATCAATGAAAATACCTTATAATATAACGTAATATTCTGTGTATCATTGAAAATACCTTATAATAAAACGTAATATGCAGTGTATCATTGAAAGTACCTTATAATATAACGTATTATGCAATGTATCATTGAAAATACCTTCCCATATAACGTAATATTCTGTGTATCATTGAAAATACCTTATAATATAACGTAATATGCAGTGTATCATTGAAAATACCTTATAATATAACGTAATATGCAGTGTATCATTGAAAATACCTTATAATATATAGTAGTTTATCATTGAAAATACCTTATAATATAACGTAATATTCTGTGTATCATTGAAAATACCTTATAATATAACGTAATATGCAGTGTATCATTGAAAATACCTTATAATATAACGTAATATGCAGTGTATCATTGAAAATACCTTATAATATAACGTAATATGCAGTGTATCATTGAAAATACCTTATAATATAACGTAATATGCAGTGTATCATTGAAAATACCTTGTAATATATCGTAATTTGTAGTGTATCATTGGAAATACCTTATAATATTTAGTAGTTTATCATTGAAAATACCTTATTATAAAACGTAATATTGTGTGTATCATTGAAAATACCTTATAATATAACGTAATATGCAGTGTATCATTGAAAATACCTTATAATATGACGTAATATGCAGTGTATCATTGAAAATACCTTATAATAAATCGTAATATGCAGTGTATCATTGAGAATACCTTATAATAAAACGTAATATGCAGTGTATCATTGAAAATACCTTATAATATAACGTAATATGCAGTGTATCATTGAAAATACATTATAATATAACGTAATATGCGGTGTATCATTGAAAATACCTTATAATATATCGTAATTTGTAGTGTATCATTGAAAATACCTTATAATATATGGTAATTTGTAGTGCATCAATGAAAATACCTTATAATATAACGTAATATGCAGTGTATCATTGAAAATACCTTATAATATAACGTAATATGCAGTGTATCATTGAAAATACCTTATAATATAACGTAATATGCAGTGTATCATTGGAAATACCTTAGAATATATGGTAATTGTAGTCTATCAATGAAAATACCTTATAATATAACGTAATATGCAGTGTATCAGTGAAAATACCTTATAATATATCGTAATTTGTAGTGTATCATTGAAAATACCTTATAATATAACGTAATATGCAGTGTATCATTGAAAATACCTTATAATATAACGTAATATGCAGTGTATCATTGAAAATACCTTATAATATAACGTAATATGCAGTGTATCATTGAAAATACCTTAGAATATATGGTAATTGTAGTCTATCAATGAAAATACCTTATAATATAACGTAATATGCAGTGTATCAGTGAAAATACCTTATAATATATCGTAATTTGTAGTGTATCATTGAAAATACCTTATAATATATAGTAGTTTATCATTGAAAATACCTTATAATATATAGTAGTTTATCATTGAAAATACCTTATAATATAACGTAATATGCTGTGTATCATTGAAAATACCTTATAATATATCGTAATTTGTAGTGTATCAATGAAAATACCTTATAATATAAAGTAATATGCAGTGTATCATTGAAAATACCTTATAATATAACGTAATTTGTAGTGTATCATTGAAAATACCTTATAATATATGGTAATATGCAGTGTATCATTGGAAATACCTTATAATATATCGAAATTTTTTAGTGTATCATTGAAAATACCTTATAATATATGGTAATTTGTAGTGTATCAATGAAAATACCTTATAATATAACGTAATATGCAGTGTATCATTGAAAATACCTTATAATATATCGTAATTTGTAGTGTATCATTGAAAATACCTTGTAATATATAGTAGTTTATCATTGAAAATACCTTATAATATAACGTAATATGCAGTGTATCATTGAAAATACCTTATAATATAACGTAATATGCAGTGTATCATTGAAAATACCTTATAATATAACGTAATATGCAGTGTATCATTGAAAATACCTTATAATATAACGTAATATGCAGTGTATCATTGAAAGTACCTTATAATATAACGTAATATGCAGTGTATCATTGAAAATACCTTATAATATATTGTAATTTGTAGTGTATCAATGAAAATACCTTATAATATAACGTAATATTCTGTGTATCATTGAAAATACCTTATAATAAAACGTAATATGCAGTGTATCATTGAAAGTACCTTATAATATAACGTATTATGCAGTGTATCATTGAAAATACCTTCCCATATAACGTAATATTCTGTGTATCATTGAAAATACCTTATAATATAACGTAATATGCAGTGTATCATTGAAAATACCTTATAATATAACGTAATATGCAGTGTATCATTGAAAATACCTTATAATATATAGTAGTTTATCATTGAAAATACCTTATAATATAACGTAATATGCAGTGTATCATTGAAAATACCTTATAATATAACGTAATATGCAGTGTATCATTGAAAATACCTTGTAATATATCGTAATTTGTAGTGTATCATTGAAAATACCTTGTAATATATAGTAGTTTATCATTGAAAATACCTTATAATATAACGTAATATGCAGTGTATCATTGAAAATACCTTATAATATAACGTAATATGCAGTGTATCATTGAAAATACCTTATAATATAACGTAATATGCAGTGTATCATTGAAAATACCTTATAATATAACGTAATATGCAGTGTATCATTGAAAATACCTTATAATATAACGTAATATGCAGTGTATCATTGAAAATACCTTATAATATATTGTAATTTGTAGTGTATCAATGAAAATACCTTATAATATAACGTAATATTCTGTGTATCATTGAAAATACCTTATAATAAAACGTAATATGCAGTGTATCATTGAAAATACCTTGTAATATATCGTAATTTGTAGTGTATCATTGGAAATACCTTATAATATTTAGTAGTTTATCATTGAAAATACCTTATTATAAAACGTAATATTGTGTGTATCATTGAAAATACCTTATAATATAACGTAATATGCAGTGTATCATTGAAAATACCTTATAATATGACGTAATATGCAGTGTATCATTGAAAATACCTTATAATAAATCGTAATATGCAGTGTATCATTGAGAATACCTTATAATAAAACGTAATATGCAGTGTATCATTGAAAATACCTTATAATATAACGTAATATGCAGTGTATCATTGAAAATACATTATAATATAACGTAATATGCGGTGTATCATTGAAAATACCTTATAATATATCGTAATTTGTAGTGTATCATTGAAAATACCTTATAATATATGGTAATTTGTAGTGCATCAATGAAAATACCTTATAATATAACGTAATATGCAGTGTATCATTGAAAATACCTTATAATATAACGTAATATGCAGTGTATCATTGAAAATACCTTATAATATAACGTAATATGCAGTGTATCATTGAAAATACATTATAATATAACGTAATATGCGGTGTATCATTGAAAATACCTTATAATATATCGTAATTTGTAGTGTATCATTGAAAATACCTTATAATATATGGTAATTTGTAGTGCATCAATGAAAATACCTTATAATATAACGTAATATGCAGTGTATCATTGAAAATACCTTATAATATAACGTAATATGCAGTGTATCATTGAAAATACCTTATAATATAACGTAATATGCAGTGTATCATTGAAAATACCTTAGAATATATGGTAATTGTAGTCTATCAATGAAAATACCTTATAATATAACGTAATATGCAGTGTATCAGTGAAAATACCTTATAATATATCGTAATTTGTAGTGTATCATTGAAAATACCTTATAATATAACGTAATATGCAGTGTATCATTGAAAATACCTTATAATATAACGTAATATGCAGTGTATCATTGAAAATACCTTATAATATAACGTAATATGCAGTGTATCATTGAAAATACCTTAGAATATATGGTAATTGTAGTCTATCAATGAAAATACCTTATAATATAACGTAATATGCACTGTATCAGTGAAAATACCTTATAATATAACGTAATTTGTAGTGTATCATTGAAAATACCTTATAATATATAGTAGTTTATCATTGAAAATACCTTATAATATATAGTAGTTTATCATTGAAAATACCTTATAATATAACGTAATATGCTGTGTATCATTGAAAATACCTTATAATATATCGTAATTTGTAGTGTATCAATGAAAATACCTTATAATATAAAGTAATATGCAGTGTATCATTGAAAATACCTTATAATATAACGTAATTTGTAGTGTATCATTGAAAATACCTTATAATATATGGTAATATGCAGTGTATCATTGGAAATACCTTATAATATATCGAAATTTTTTAGTGTATCATTGAAAATACCTTATAATATATGGTAATTTGTAGTGTATCAATGAAAATACCTTATAATATAACGTAATATGCAGTGTATCATTGAAAATACCTTATAATATATCGTAATTTGTAGTGTATCATTGAAAATACCTTGTAATATATAGTAGTTTATCATTGAAAATACCTTATAATATAACGTAATATGCAGTGTATCATTGAAAATACCTTATAATATAACGTAATATGCAGTGTATCATTGAAAATACCTTATAATATACCGTAATATGCAGTGTATCATTGAAAATACCTTATAATATAACGTAATATGCAGTGTATCATTGAAAATACCTTATAATATAACGTAATATGCAGTGTATCATTGAAAATACCTTATAATATATTGTAATTTGTAGTGTATCAATGAAAATACCTTATAATATAACGTAATATTCTGTGTATCATTGAAAATACCTTATAATAAAACGTAATATGCAGTGTATCATTGAAAGTACCTTATAATATAACGTATTATGCAGTGTATCATTGAAAATACCTTCCCATATAACGTAATATTCTGTGTATCATTGAAAATACCTTATAATATAACGTAATATGCAGTGTATCATTGAAAATACCTTATAATATAACGTAATATGCAGTGTATCATTGAAAATACCTTATAATATATAGTAGTTTATCATTGAAAATACCTTATAATATAACGTAATATGCAGTGTATCATTGAAAATACCTTATAATATAACGTAATATGCAGTGTATCATTGAAAATACCTTGTAATATATCGTAATTTGTAGTGTATCATTGGAAATACCTTATAATATTTAGTAGTTTATCATTGAAAATACCTTATTATAAAACGTAATATTGTGTGTATCATTGAAAATACCTTATAATATAACGTAATATGCAGTGTATCATTGAAAATACCTTATAATATGACGTAATATGCAGTGTATCATTGAAAATACCTTATAATAAATCGTAATATGCAGTGTATCATTGAGAATACCTTATAATAAAACGTAATATGCAGTGTATCATTGAAAATACCTTATAATATAACGTAATATGCAGTGTATCATTGAAAATACATTATAATATAACGTAATATGCGGTGTATCATTGAAAATACCTTATAATATATCGTAATTTGTAGTGTATCATTGAAAATACCTTATAATATATGGTAATTTGTAGTGCATCAATGAAAATACCTTATAATATAACGTAATATGCAGTGTATCATTGAAAATACCTTATAATATATCGTAATTTGTAGTGTATCAATGAAAATACCTTATAATATAAAGTAATTTGTAGTGTATCAATGAAAATACCTTATAATATAAAGTAATATGCAGTGTATCATTGAAAATACCTTATAATATAACGTAATTTGTAGTGTATCATTGAAAATACCTTATAATATATGGTAATATGCAGTGTATCATTGGAAATACCTTATAATATATCGAAATTTTTTAGTGTATCATTGAAAATACCTTATAATATATGGTAATTTGTAGTGTATCAATGAAAATACCTTATAATATAACGTAATATGCAGTGTATCATTGAAAATACCTTATAATATATCGTAATTTGTAGTGTATCATTGAAAATACCTTGTAATATATAGTAGTTTATCATTGAAAATACCTTATAATATAACGTAATATGCAGTGTATCATTGAAAATACCTTATAATATAACGTAATATGCAGTGTATCATTGAAAATACCTTATAATATAACGTAATATGCAGTGTATCATTGAAAATACCTTATAATATAACGTAATATGCAGTGTATCATTGAAAATACCTTATAATATAACGTAATATGCAGTGTATCATTGAAAATACCTTATAATATATTGTAATTTGTAGTGTATCAATGAAAATACCTTATAATATAACGTAATATTCTGTGTATCATTGAAAATACCTTATAATAAAACGTAATATGCAGTGTATCATTGAAAGTACCTTATAATATAACGTATTATGCAGTGTATCATTGAAAATACCTTCCCATATAACGTAATATTCTGTGTATCATTGAAAATACCTTATAATATAACGTAATATGCAGTGTATCATTGAAAATACCTTATAATATAACGTAATATGCAGTGTATCATTGAAAATACCTTATAATATATAGTAGTTTATCATTGAAAATACCTTATAATATAACGTAATATGCAGTGTATCATTGAAAATACCTTATAATATAACGTAATATGCAGTGTATCATTGAAAATACCTTGTAATATATCGTAATTTGTAGTGTATCATTGGAAATACCTTATAATATTTAGTAGTTTATCATTGAAAATACCTTATTATAAAACGTAATATTGTGTGTATCATTGAAAATACCTTATAATATAACGTAATATGCAGTGTATCATTGAAAATACCTTATAATATGACGTAATATGCAGTGTATCATTGAAAATACCTTATAATAAATCGTAATATGCAGTGTATCATTGAGAATACCTTATAATAAAACGTAATATGCAGTGTATCATTGAAAATACCTTATAATATAACGTAATATGCAGTGTATCATTGAAAATACATTATAATATAACGTAATATGCGGTGTATCATTGAAAATACCTTATAATATATCGTAATTTGTAGTGTATCATTGAAAATACCTTATAATATATGGTAATTTGTAGTGCATCAATGAAAATACCTTATAATATAACGTAATATGCAGTGTATCATTGAAAATACCTTATAATATAACGTAATATGCAGTGTATCATTGAAAATACCTTGTAATATATCGTAATTTGTAGTGTATCATTGGAAATACCTTATAATATTTAGTAGTTTATCATTGAAAATACCTTATTATAAAACGTAATATTGTGTGTATCATTGAAAATACCTTATAATATAACGTAATATGCAGTGTATCATTGAAAATACCTTATAATATGACGTAATATGCAGTGTATCATTGAAAATACCTTATAATAAATCGTAATATGCAGTGTATCATTGAGAATACCTTATAATAAAACGTAATATGCAGTGTATCATTGAAAATACCTTATAATATAACGTAATATGCAGTGTATCATTGAAAATACATTATAATATAACGTAATATGCGGTGTATCATTGAAAATACCTTATAATATATCGTAATTTGTAGTGTATCATTGAAAATACCTTATAATATATGGTAATTTGTAGTGCATCAATGAAAATACCTTATAATATAACGTAATATGCAGTGTATCATTGAAAATACCTTATAATATAACGTAATATGCAGTGTATCATTGAAAATACCTTATAATATAACGTAATATGCAGTGTATCATTGAAAATACCTTAGAATATATGGTAATTGTAGTCTATCAATGAAAATACCTTATAATATAACGTAATATGCAGTGTATCAGTGAAAATACCTTATAATATATCGTAATTTGTAGTGTATCATTGAAAATACCTTATAATATAACGTAATATGCAGTGTATCATTGAAAATACCTTATAATATAACGTAATATGCAGTGTATCATTGAAAATACCTTATAATATAACGTAATATGCAGTGTATCATTGAAAATACCTTAGAATATATGGTAATTGTAGTCTATCAATGAAAATACCTTATAATATAACGTAATATGCACTGTATCAGTGAAAATACCTTATAATATATCGTAATTTGTAGTGTATCATTGAAAATACCTTATAATATATAGTAGTTTATCATTGAAAATACCTTATAATATATAGTAGTTTATCATTGAAAATACCTTATAATATAACGTAATATGCTGTGTATCATTGAAAATACCTTATAATATATCGTAATTTGTAGTGTATCAATGAAAATACCTTATAATATAAAGTAATATGCAGTGTATCATTGAAAATACCTTATAATATAACGTAATTTGTAGTGTATCATTGAAAATACCTTATAATATATGGTAATATGCAGTGTATCATTGGAAATACCTTATAATATATCGAAATTTTTTAGTGTATCATTGAAAATACCTTATAATATATGGTAATTTGTAGTGTATCAATGAAAATACCTTATAATATAACGTAATATGCAGTGTATCATTGAAAATACCTTATAATATATCGTAATTTGTAGTGTATCATTGAAAATACCTTGTAATATATAGTAGTTTATCATTGAAAATACCTTATAATATAACGTAATATGCAGTGTATCATTGAAAATACCTTATAATATAACGTAATATGCAGTGTATCATTGAAAATACCTTATAATATAACGTAATATGCAGTGTATCATTGAAAATACCTTATAATATAACGTAATATGCAGTGTATCATTGAAAATACCTTATAATATAACGTAATATGCAGTGTATCATTGAAAATACCTTATAATATATTGTAATTTGTAGTGTATCAATGAAAATACCTTATAATATAACGTAATATTCTGTGTATCATTGAAAATACCTTATAATAAAACGTAATATGCAGTGTATCATTGAAAGTACCTTATAATATAACGTATTATGCAGTGTATCATTGAAAATACCTTCCCATATAACGTAATATTCTGTGTATCATTGAAAATACCTTATAATATAACGTAATATGCAGTGTATCATTGAAAATACCTTATAATATAACGTAATATGCAGTGTATCATTGAAAATACCTTATAATATATAGTAGTTTATCATTGAAAATACCTTATAATATAACGTAATATGCAGTGTATCATTGAAAATACCTTATAATATAACGTAATATGCAGTGTATCATTGAAAATACCTTGTAATATATCGTAATTTGTAGTGTATCATTGGAAATACCTTATAATATTTAGTAGTTTATCATTGAAAATACCTTATTATAAAACGTAATATTGTGTGTATCATTGAAAATACCTTATAATATAACGTAATATGCAGTGTATCATTGAAAATACCTTATAATATGACGTAATATGCAGTGTATCATTGAAAATACCTTATAATAAATCGTAATATGCAGTGTATCATTGAGAATACCTTATAATAAAACGTAATATGCAGTGTATCATTGAAAATACCTTATAATATAACGTAATATGCAGTGTATCATTGAAAATACATTATAATATAACGTAATATGCGGTGTATCATTGAAAATACCTTATAATATATCGTAATTTGTAGTGTATCATTGAAAATACCTTATAATATATGGTAATTTGTAGTGCATCAATGAAAATACCTTATAATATAACGTAATATGCAGTGTATCATTGAAAATACCTTATAATATAACGTAATATGCAGTGTATCATTGAAAATACCTTATAATATAACTTAATATGCAGTGTATCAATGAAAATACCTTATAATATAACGTAATATGCACTGTATCATTGAAAATACCTTATAATATAACGTAATATGCAGTCTATCATTGAAAATACCTTATAATATAACGTAATATGCAGTGTATCATTGAAAATACCTTATAATATAACGTAATATGCAGTGTATGATTAAAAATACCTTATAATATAATGTAATATGCAGTCTATCATTGAAAATACCTTATAATATAACGTAATATGCAGTGTATCATTGAAAATACCTCACAATATAACGTAATATGCAGTCTATCATTGAAAATACCTTATAATATAATGTAATATGCAGAGTATCATTGAAAATACCTGATAATATAACGTAATATGCAGTGTATCATTGAAAATACCTCATAATATAACGTAATATGCAGTGTATCATTGAAAATACCTTATAATAAAACGTAATATGCAGTGTATCATTGAAGATACCTTATAATATAACGTAATATGCAGTGTATCATTGATAATACCTTAGAATATATGGTAATTTGTAGTGTATCATTGAAAATACCTTGTAATATATAGTAGTTTATCATTGAAAATACCTTATAATATAACGTAATATGCTGTGTATCATTGAAAATACCTTATAATATATCGTAATTTGTAGTGTATCAATGAAAATACCTTATAATATAAAGTAATATGCAGTGTATCATTGAAAATACCTTGTAATATAACGTAATATGCAGTGTATCATTGAAAATACCTTATAATATAACGTAATATGCAGTGTATCATTGAAAATACCTTATAATATAACGTAATATGCAGTGTATCATTGAAAATACCTTATAATATAACGTAATATGCAGTGTATCATTGAAAATACCTTATAATATAACGTAATATGCAGTGTATCATTGAAAATACCTTATAATATATCGTAATTTGTAGTGTATCATTGAAAATACCTTATAATATATGGTAATATGCAGTGTATCATTGGAAATACCTTATAATATATCGAAATTTTTTAGTGTATCATTGAAAATACCTTATAATATATTGTAATTTGTAGTGTATCAATGAAAATACCTTATAATATAACGTAATATGCAGTGTATCATTGAAAATACCTTATAATATATCGTAATTTGTAGTGTATCAATGAAAATACCTTATAATATAAAGTAATATGCAGTGTATCATTGAAAATACCTTATAATATATCGTAATTGGTAGTGTATCATTGAAAATACCTTATAATATATGGTAATATGCAGTGTATCATTGGAAATACCTTATAATATATCGAAATTTTTTAGTGTATCATTGAAAATACCTTATAATATATGGTAATTTGTAGTGTATCAATGAAAATACCTTATAATATAACGTAATATGCAGTGTATCATTGAAAATACCTTATAATATATCGTAATTTGTAGTGTATCATTGAAAATACCTTGTAATATATAGTAGTTTATCATTGAAAATACCTTATAATATAACGTAATATGCAGTGTATCATTGAAAATACCTTATAATATAACGTAATTTGTAGTGTATCAATGAAAATACCTTATAATATAAAGTAATATGCAGTGTATCATTGAAAATACCTTATAATATATCGTAATTTGTAGTGTATCATTGAAAATACCTTATAATATATAGTAGTTTATCATTGAAAATACCTTATAATATAACGTAATATTCTGTGTATCATTGAAAATACCTTATAATATAACGTAATATGCAGTGTATCATTGAAAATACCTTATAATATAACGTAATATGCAGTGTATCATTGAAAATACCTTATAATAAAACGTAATTTGCAGTGTATCATTGAAGATACCTTATAATATAACGTAATATGCAGTGTATCATTGAAAATACCTTAGAATATATGGTAATTTGTAGTGTATCATTGAAAATACCTTGTAATATATAGTAGTTTATCATTGAAAATACCTTATAATATAACGTAATATGCTGTGTATCATTGAAAATACCTTATAATATATCGTAATTTGTAGTGTATCAATGAAAATACCTTATAATATAAAGTAATATGCAGTGTATCATTGAAAATACCTTATAATATAACGTAATATGCAGTGTATCATTGAAAATACCTTATAATATAACGTAATATGCAGTGTATCATTGAAAATACCTTATAATATAACGTAATATGCAGTGTATCATTGAAAATACCTTATAATATAACGTAATATGCAGTGTATCATTGAAAATACCTTATAATATAACGTAATATGCAGTGTATCATTGAAAATAATTTATAATATATCGTAATTTGTAGTGTATCAATGAAAATACCTTATAATATAACGTAATATGCATAGTATCATTGGAAATACCTTATAATATAACGTAATATGCAGTGTATCATTGAAAATACCTTATAATAAAACGTAATATGCAGTGTATCATTGAAGATACCTTATAATATAACGTAATATGCAGTGTATCATTGAAAATACCTTAGAATATATGGTAATTTGTAGTGTATCATTGAAAATACCTTGTAATATATAGTAGTTTATCATTGAAAATACCTTATAATATAACGTAATATGCTGTGTATCATTGAAAATACCTTATAATATATCGTAATTTGTAGTGTATCAATGAAAATACCTTATAATATAAAGTAATATGCAGTGTATCATTGAAAATACCTTATAATATAACGTAATATGCAGTGTATCATTGAAAATACCTTATAATATAACGTAATATGCAGTGTATCATTGAAAATACCTTATAATATAACGTAATATGCAGTGTATCATTGAAAATACCTTATAATATAACGTAATATGCAGTGTATCATTGAAAATACCTTATAATATAACGTAATATGCAGTGTATCATTGAAAATAATTTATAATATATCGTAATTTGTAGTGTATCAATGAAAATACCTTATAATATAACGTAATATGCATAGTATCATTGGAAATACCTTATAATATAACGTAATATGCAGTGTATGATTGAAAATACCTTATAATATATAGTAGTTTATCATTGAAAATACCTTAGAATATATGGTAATTTGTAGTGTATCATCGAAAATACCTTATAATATAACGTAATATTTGCAGTCTATCATTGAAAATACCTTATAATATAACTTAATATGCAGTGTATCAATGAAAATACCTTATAATATAACGTAATATGCACTGTATCATTGAAAATACCTTATAATATAACGTAATATGCAGTCTATCATTGAAAATACCTTATAATATAACGTAATATGCAGTGTATCATTGAAAATACCTTATAATATAATGTAATATGCAGAGTATCATTGAAAATACCTGATAATATAACGTAATATGCAGTGTATCATTGAAAATACCTCATAATATAACGTAATATGCAGTCTATCATTGAAAATACCTTATAATATAATATAATATGCAGTCTATCATTGAAAATACCTTATAATATAACGTAATATGCAGTGTATCATTGAAAATACCTTATAATATAACGTAATTTGTAGTGTATCAATGAAAATACCTTATAATATAAAGTAATATGCAGTGTATCATTGAAAATACCTTATAATATATCGTAATTTGTAGTGTATCATTGAAAATACCTTATAATATATAGTAGTTTATCATTGAAAATACCTTATAATATAACGTAATATTCTGTGTATCATTGAAAATACCTTATAATATAACGTAATATGCAGTGTATCATTGAAAATACCTTATAATATAACGTAATATGCAGTGTATCATTGAAAATACCTTATAATAAAACGTAATATGCAGTGTATCATTGAAGATACCTTATAATATAACGTAATATGCAGTGTATCATTGAAAATACCTTAGAATATATGGTAATTTGTAGTGTATCATTGAAAATACCTTGTAATATATAGTAGTTTATCATTGAAAATACCTTATAATATAACGTAATATGCTGTGTATCATTGAAAATACCTTATAATATATCGTAATTTGTAGTGTATCAATGAAAATACCTTATAATATAAAGTAATATGCAGTGTATCATTGAAAATACCTTATAATATAACGTAATATGCAGTGTATCATTGAAAATACCTTATAATATAACGTAATATGCAGTGTATCATTGAAAATACCTTATAATATAACGTAATATGCAGTGTATCATTGAAAATACCTTATAATATAACGTAATATGCAGTGTATCATTGAAAATACCTTATAATATAACGTAATATGCAGTGTATCATTGAAAATACCTTATAATATATCGTAATTTGTAGTGTATCATTGAAAATACCTTATAATATATGGTAATATGCAGTGTATCATTGGAAATACCTTATAATATATCGAAATTTTTTAGTGTATCATTGAAAATACCTTATAATATATTGTAATTTGTAGTGTATCAATGAAAATACCTTATAATATAACGTAATATGCAGTGTATCATTGAAAATACCTTATAATATAACGTAATATGCAGTGTATCATTGAAAATACCTTAGAATATATGGTAATTCTAGTCTATCAATGAAAATACCTTATAATATATCGCAATTTGTAGTGTATCATTGAAAATACCTTATAATATATTGTAATTTGTAGTGTATCAATGAAAATACCTTATAATATAACGTAATATTCTGTGTATCATTGAAAATACCTTATAATAAAACGTAATATGCAGTGTATCATTGAAAGTACCTTATAATATAACGTATTATGCAGTGTATCATTGAAAATACCTTCCCATACAACGTAATATTCTGTGTATCATTGAAAATACCTTATAATATAACGCAATATGCAGTGTATCATTGAAAATACCTTATAATATAACGTAATATGCAGTGTATCATTGAAAATACCTTATAATATATAGTAGTTTATCATTGAAAATACCTTATAATATAACGTAATATTCTGTGTATCATTGAAAATACCTTATAATATAACGTAATATGCAGTGTATCATTGAAAATACCTTATAATATAACGTAATATGCTGTGTATCATTGAAAATACCTTATAATATATCGTAATTTGTAGTGTATCAATGAAAATACCTTATAATATAAAGTAATATGCAGTGTATCATTGAAAATACCTTATAATATATCGTAATTGGTAGTGTATCATTGAAAATACCTTATAATATATGGTAATATGCAGTGTATCATTGGAAATACCTTATAATATATCGAAATTTTTTAGTGTATCATTGAAAATACCTTATAATATATGGTAATTTGTAGTGTATCAATGAAAATACCTTATAATATAACGTAATATGCAGTGTATCATTGAAAATACCTTATAATATATCGTAATTTGTAGTGTATCATTGAAAATACCTTGTAATATATAGTAGTTTATCATTGAAAATACCTTATAATATAACGTAATATGCAGTGTATCATTGAAAATACCTTATAATATAACGTAATATGCAGTGTATCATTGAAAATACCTTATAATATAACGTAATATGCAGTGTATCATTGAAAATACCTTATAATATAACGTAATATGCAGTGTATCATTGAAAATACCTTATAATATAACGTAATATGCAGTGTATCATTGAAAATACCTTATAATATAACGTAATATGCAGTGTATCATTGAAAATACCTTAGAATATATGGTAATTGTAGTCTATCAATGAAAATACCTTATAATATAACGTAATATGCAGTGTATCAGTGAAAATACCTTATAATATATCGTAATTTGTAGTGTATCATTGAAAATACCTTATAATATATAGTAGTTTATCATTGAAAATACCTTATAATATATAGTAGTTTATCATTGAAAATACCTTATAATATAACGTAATATGCTGTGTATCATTGAAAATACCTTATAATATATCGTAATTTGTAGTGTATCAATGAAAATACCTTATAATATAAAGTAATATGCAGTGTATCATTGAAAATACCTTATAATATAACGTAATTTGTAGTGTATCATTGAAAATACCTTATAATATATGGTAATATGCAGTGTATCATTGGAAATACCTTATAATATATCGAAATTTTTTAGTGTATCATTGAAAATACCTTATAATATATGGTAATTTGTAGTGTATCAATGAAAATACCTTATAATATAACGTAATATGCAGTGTATCATTGAAAATACCTTATAATATATCGTAATTTGTAGTGTATCATTGAAAATACCTTGTAATATATAGTAGTTTATCATTGAAAATACCTTATAATATAACGTAATATGCAGTGTATCATTGAAAATACCTTATAATATAACGTAATATGCAGTGTATCATTGAAAATACCTTATAATATAACGTAATATGCAGTGTATCATTGAAAATACCTTATAATATAACGTAATATGCAGTGTATCATTGAAAATACCTTATAATATAACGTAATATGCAGTGTATCATTGAAAATACCTTATAATATATTGTAATTTGTAGTGTATCAATGAAAATACCTTATAATATAACGTAATATTCTGTGTATCATTGAAAATACCTTATAATATAACGTAATATGCAGTGTATCATTGAAAATACCTTATAATATATCGTAATTTGTAGTGTATCATTGGAAATACCTTATAATATTTAGTAGTTTATCATTGAAAATACCTTATTATAAAACGTAATATTGTGTGTATCATTGAAAATACCTTATAATATAACGTAATATGCAGTGTATCATTGAAAATACCTTATAATATGACGTAATATGCAGTGTATCATTGAAAATACCTTATAATAAATCGTAATATGCAGTGTATCATTGAGAATACCTTATAATAAAACGTAATATGCAGTGTATCATTGAAAATACCTTATAATATAACGTAATATGCAGTGTATCATTGAAAATACATTATAATATAACGTAATATGCGGTGTATCATTGAAAATACCTTATAATATATCGTAATTTGTAGTGTATCATTGAAAATACCTTATAATATATGGTAATTTGTAGTGCATCAATGAAAATACCTTATAATATAACGTAATATGCAGTGTATCATTGAAAATACCTTATAATATAACGTAATATGCAGTGTATCATTGAAAATACCTTATAATATAACGTAATATGCAGTGTATCATTGAAAATACCTTAGAATATATGGTAATTGTAGTCTATCAATGAAAATACCTTATAATATAACGTAATATGCAGTGTATCAGTGAAAATACCTTATAATATATCGTAATTTGTAGTGTATCATTGAAAATACCTTATAATATAACGTAATATGCAGTGTATCAGTGAAAATACCTTATAATACATCGTAATTTGTAGTGTATCATTGAAAATACCTTATAATATAACGTAATATGCAGTGTATCATTGAAAATACCTTATAATATAACGTAATTTGTAGTGTATCATTGAAAATACCTTATAATATATGGTAATATGCAGTGTATCATTGGAAATACCTTATAATATATCGAAATTTTTTAGTGTATCATTGAAAATACCTTATAATATATGGTAATTTGTAGTGTATCAATGAAAATACCTTATAATATAACGTAATATGCAGTGTATCATTGAAAATACCTTATAATATATCGTAATTTGTAGTGTATCATTGAAAATACCTTGTAATATATAGTAGTTTATCATTGAAAATACCTTATAATATAACGTAATATGCAGTGTATCATTGAAAATACCTTATAATATAACGTAATATGCAGTGTATCATTGAAAATACCTTATAATATAACGTAATATGCAGTGTATCATTGAAAATACCTTAGAATATATGGTAATTGTAGTCTATCAATGAAAATACCTTATAATATAACGTAATATGCACTGTATCAGTGAAAATACCTTATAATATATCGTAATTTGTAGTGTATCATTGAAAATACCTTATAATATATAGTAGTTTATCATTGAAAATACCTTATAATATATAGTAGTTTATCATTGAAAATACCTTATAATATAACGTAATATGCTGTGTATCATTGAAAATACCTTATAATATATCGTAATTTGTAGTGTATCAATGAAAATACCTTATAATATAAAGTAATATGCAGTGTATCATTGAAAATACCTTATAATATAACGTAATTTGTAGTGTATCATTGAAAATACCTTATAATATATGGTAATATGCAGTGTATCATTGGAAATACCTTATAATATATCGAAATTTTTTAGTGTATCATTGAAAATACCTTATAATATATGGTAATTTGTAGTGTATCAATGAAAATACCTTATAATATAACGTAATATGCAGTGTATCATTGAAAATACCTTATAATATATCGTAATTTGTAGTGTATCATTGAAAATACCTTGTAATATATAGTAGTTTATCATTGAAAATACCTTATAATATAACGTAATATGCAGTGTATCTTTGAAAATACCTTATAATATAACGTAATATGCAGTGTATCATTGAAAATACCTTATAATATAACGTAATATGCAGTGTATCATTGAAAATACCTTATAATATAACGTAATATGCAGTGTATCATTGAAAATACCTTGTAATATATCGTAATTTGTAGTGTATCATTGGAAATACCTTATAATATTTAGTAGTTTATCATTGAAAATACCTTATTATAAAACGTAATATTGTGTGTATCATTGAAAATACCTTATAATATAACGTAATATGCAGTGTATCATTGAAAATACCTTATAATATGACGTAATATGCAGTGTATCATTGAAAATACCTTATAATAAATCGTAATATGCAGTGTATCATTGAGAATACCTTATAATAAAACGTAATATGCAGTGTATCATTGAAAATACCTTATAATATAACGTAATATGCAGTGTATCATTGAAAATACATTATAATATAACGTAATATGCGGTGTATCATTGAAAATACCTTATAATATATCGTAATTTGTAGTGTATCATTGAAAATACCTTATAATATATGGTAATTTGTAGTGCATCAATGAAAATACCTTATAATATAACGTAATATGCAGTGTATCATTGAAAATACCTTATAATATAACGTAATATGCAGTGTATCATTGAAAATACCTTATAATATAACGTAATATGCAGTGTATCATTGAAAATACCTTAGAATATATGGTAATTGTAGTCTATCAATGAAAATACCTTATAATATAACGTAATATGCAGTGTATCAGTGAAAATACCTTATAATATATCGTAATTTGTAGTGTATCATTGAAAATACCTTATAATATAACGTAATATGCAGTGTATCATTGAAAATACCTTATAATATAACGTAATATGCAGTGTATCATTGAAAATACCTTATAATATAACGTAATATGCAGTGTATCATTGAAAATACCTTAGAATATATGGTAATTGTAGTCTATCAATGAAAATAACTTATAATATAACGTAATATGCAGTGTATCAGTGAAAATACCTTATAATACATCGTAATTTGTAGTGTATCATTGAAAATACCTTATAATATAACGTAATATGCAGTGTATGATTGAAAATACCTTATAATATATAGTAGTTTATCATTGAAAATACCTTAGAATATATGGTAATTTGTAGTGTATCATCGAAAATACCTTATAATATAACGTAATATTTGCAGTCTATCATTGAAAATACCTTATAATATAACTTAATATGCAGTGTATCAATGAAAATACCTTATAATATAACGTAATATGCAGTGTATCATTGAAAATACCTCACAATATATCGTAATTTGTAGTGTATCATTGAAAATACCTTGTAATATATAGTAGTTTATCATTGAAAATACCTTATAATATGACGTAATATGCAGTGTATCATTGAAAATACCTTATAATAAATCGTAATATGCAGTGTATCATTGAGAATACCTTATAATAAAACGTAATATGCAGTGTATCATTGAAAATACCTTATAATATAACGTAATATGCAGTGTATCATTGAAAATACATTATAATATAACGTAATATGCGGTGTATCATTGAAAATACCTTATAATATATCGTAATTTGTAGTGTATCATTGAAAATACCTTATAATATATGGTAATTTGTAGTGCATCAATGAAAATACCTTATAATATAACGTAATATGCAGTGTATCATTGAAAATACCTTATAATATAACGTAATATGCAGTGTATCATTGAAAATACCTTATAATATAACGTAATATGCAGTGTATCATTGAAAATACCTTAGAATATATGGTAATTGTAGTCTATCAATGAAAATACCTTATAATATAACGTA
Organism: Lasioglossum lativentre; assembly: GCA_916610255.1. NCBI lineage: Eukaryota > Metazoa > Arthropoda > Insecta > Hymenoptera > Halictidae > Lasioglossum > Lasioglossum lativentre. The sequence continues at coordinate 113,809 of CAKAJI010000465.1, forward strand.
ATATGCAGTGTATCAGTGAAAATACCTTATAATATATCGTAATTTGTAGTGTATCATTGAAAATACCTTATAATATAACGTAATATGCAGTGTATCAGTGAAAATACCTTATAATACATCGTAATTTGTAGTGTATCATTGAAAATACCTTATAATATAACGTAATATGCAGTGTATCATTGAAAATACCTTATAATATAACGTAATTTGTAGTGTATCATTGAAAATACCTTAGAATATATGGTAATTGTAGTCTATCAATGAAAATACCTTATAATATAACGTAATATGCAGTGTATCAGTGAAAATACCTTATAATATATCGTAATTTGTAGTGTATCATTGAAAATACCTTATAATATAACGTAATATGCAGTGTATCATTGAAAATACCTTATAATATAACGTAATATGCAGTGTATCATTGAAAATACCTTATAATATAACGTAATATGCAGTGTATCATTGAAAATACCTTAGAATATATGGTAATTGTAGTCTATCAATGAAAATACCTTATAATATAACGTAATATGCAGTGTATCAGTGAAAATACCTTATAATATATCGTAATTTGTAGTGTATCATTGAAAATACCTTATAATATATAGTAGTTTATCATTGAAAATACCTTATAATATATAGTAGTTTATCATTGAAAATACCTTATAATATAACGTAATATGCTGTGTATCATTGAAAATACCTTATAATATATCGTAATTTGTAGTGTATCAATGAAAATACCTTATAATATAAAGTAATATGCAGTGTATCATTGAAAATACCTTATAATATAACGTAATTTGTAGTGTATCATTGAAAATACCTTATAATATATGGTAATATGCAGTGTATCATTGGAAATACCTTATAATATATCGAAATTTTTTAGTGTATCATTGAAAATACCTTATAATATATGGTAATTTGTAGTGTATCAATGAAAATACCTTATAATATAACGTAATATGCAGTGTATCATTGAAAATACCTTATAATATATCGTAATTTGTAGTGTATCATTGAAAATACCTTGTAATATATAGTAGTTTATCATTGAAAATACCTTATAATATAACGTAATATGCAGTGTATCTTTGAAAATACCTTATAATATAACGTAATATGCAGTGTATCATTGAAAATACCTTATAATATAACGTAATATGCAGTGTATCATTGAAAATACCTTATAATAAAACGTAATATGCAGTGTATCATTGAAAATACCTTATAATATAACGTAATATGCAGTGTATCATTGAAAATACATTATAATATAACGTAATATGCGGTGTATCATTGAAAATACCTTATAATATATCGTAATTTGTAGTGTATCATTGAAAATACCTTATAATATATGGTAATTTGTAGTGCATCAATGAAAATACCTTATAATATAACGTAATATGCAGTGTATCATTGAAAATACCTTATAATATAACGTAATATGCAGTGTATCATTGAAAATACCTTATAATATAACGTAATATGCAGTGTATCATTGAAAATACCTTAGAATATATGGTAATTGTAGTCTATCAATGAAAATACCTTATAATATAACGTAATATGCAGTGTATCAGTGAAAATACCTTATAATATATCGTAATTTGTAGTGTATCATTGAAAATACCTTATAATATAACGTAATATGCAGTGTATCATTGAAAATACCTTATAATATAACGTAATATGCAGTGTATCATTGAAAATACCTTATAATATAACGTAATATGCAGTGTATCATTGAAAATACCTTAGAATATATGGTAATTGTAGTCTATCAATGAAAATACCTTATAATATAACGTAATATGCACTGTATCAGTGAAAATACCTTATAATATATCGTAATTTGTAGTGTATCATTGAAAATACCTTATAATATATAGTAGTTTATCATTGAAAATACCTTATAATATATAGTAGTTTATCATTGAAAATACCTTATAATATAACGTAATATGCTGTGTATCATTGAAAATACCTTATAATATATCGTAATTTGTAGTGTATCAATGAAAATACCTTATAATATAAAGTAATATGCAGTGTATCATTGAAAATACCTTATAATATAACGTAATTTGTAGTGTATCATTGAAAATACCTTATAATATATGGTAATATGCAGTGTATCATTGGAAATACCTTATAATATATCGAAATTTTTTAGTGTATCATTGAAAATACCTTATAATATATGGTAATTTGTAGTGTATCAATGAAAATACCTTATAATATAACGTAATATGCAGTGTATCATTGAAAATACCTTATAATATATCGTAATTTGTAGTGTATCATTGAAAATACCTTATAATATATGGTAATTTGTAGTGTATCAATGAAAATACCTTATAATATAACGTAATATGCAGTGTATCATTGAAAATACCTTATAATATATCGTAATTTGTAGTGTATCATTGAAAATACCTTGTAATATATAGTAGTTTATCATTGAAAATACCTTATAATATAACGTAATATGCAGTGTATCTTTGAAAATACCTTATAATATAACGTAATATGCAGTGTATCATTGAAAATACCTTATAATATAACGTAATATGCAGTGTATCATTGAAAATACCTTATAATAAAACGTAATATGCAGTGTATCATTGAAAATACCTTATAATATAACGTAATATGCAGTGTATCATTGAAAATACATTATAATATAACGTAATATGCGGTGTATCATTGAAAATACCTTATAATATATCGTAATTTGTAGTGTATCATTGAAAATACCTTATAATATATGGTAATTTGTAGTGCATCAATGAAAATACCTTATAATATAACGTAATATGCAGTGTATCATTGAAAATACCTTATAATATAACGTAATATGCAGTGTATCATTGAAAATACCTTATAATATAACGTAATATGCAGTGTATCATTGAAAATACCTTAGAATATATGGTAATTGTAGTCTATCAATGAAAATACCTTATAATATAACGTAATATGCAGTGTATCAGTGAAAATACCTTATAATATATCGTAATTTGTAGTGTATCATTGAAAATACCTTATAATATAACGTAATATGCAGTGTATCATTGAAAATACCTTATAATATAACGTAATATGCAGTGTATCATTGAAAATACCTTATAATATAACGTAATATGCAGTGTATCATTGAAAATACCTTAGAATATATGGTAATTGTAGTCTATCAATGAAAATACCTTATAATATAACGTAATATGCACTGTATCAGTGAAAATACCTTATAATATATCGTAATTTGTAGTGTATCATTGAAAATACCTTATAATATATAGTAGTTTATCATTGAAAATACCTTATAATATATAGTAGTTTATCATTGAAAATACCTTATAATATAACGTAATATGCAGTGTATCATTGAAAATACCTTATAATATATCGTAATTTGTAGTGTATCAATGAAAATACCTTATAATATAAAGTAATATGCAGTGTATCATTGAAAATACCTTATAATATAACGTAATTTGTAGTGTATCATTGAAAATACCTTATAATATATGGTAATATGCAGTGTATCATTGGAAATACCTTATAATATATCGAAATTTTTTAGTGTATCATTGAAAATACCTTATAATATATGGTAATTTGTAGTGTATCAATGAAAATACCTTATAATATAACGTAATATGCAGTGTATCATTGAAAATACCTTATAATATATCGTAATTTGTAGTGGATCATTGAAAATACCTTGTAATATATAGTAGTTTATCATTGAAAATACCTTATAATATAACGTAATATGCAGTGTATCATTGAAAATACCTTATAATATAACGTAATATGCAGTGTATCATTGAAAATACCTTATAATATAACGTAATATGCAGTGTATCATTGAAAATACCTTATAATATAACGTAATATGCAGTGTATCATTGAAAATACCTTAGAATATATGGTAATTGTAGTCTATCAATGAAAATACCTTATAATATAACGTAATATGCAGTGTATCAGTGAAAATACCTTATAATATATCGTAATTTGTAGTGTATCATTGAAAATACCTTATAATATAACGTAATATGCAGTGTATGATTGAAAATACCTTATAATATATAGTAGTTTATCATTGAAAATACCTTAGAATATATGGTAATTTGTAGTGTATCATCGAAAATACCTTATAATATAACGTAATATTTGCAGTCTATCATTGAAAATACCTTATAATATAACTTAATATGCAGTGTATCAATGAAAATACCTTATAATATAACGTAATATGCACTGTATCATTGAAAATACCTTATAATATAACGTAATATGCAGTCTATCATTGAAAATACCTTATAATATAACGTAATATGCAGTGTATCATTGAAAATACCTTATAATATAACGTAATATGCAGTGTATGATTAAAAATACCTTATAATATAATGTAATATGCAGTCTATCATTGAAAATACCTTATAATATAACGTAATATGCAGTGTATCATTGAAAATACCTTATAATATAACGTAATATGCAGTGTATCATTGAAAATACCTTATAATATAACGTAATATGCAGTGTATCATTGAAAATACCTTAGAATATATGGTAATTGTAGTCTATCAATGAAAATACCTTATAATATAACGTAATATGCAGTGTATCAGTGAAAATACCTTATAATACATCGTAATTTGTAGTGTATCATTGAAAATACCTTATAATATAACGTAATATGCAGTGTATGATTGAAAATACCTTATAATATATAGTAGTTTATCATTGAAAATACCTTAGAATATATGGTAATTTGTAGTGTATCATCGAAAATACCTTATAATATAACGTAATATTTGCAGTCTATCATTGAAAATACCTTATAATATAACTTAATATGCAGTGTATCAATGAAAATACCTTATAATATAACGTAATATGCAGTGTATCATTGAAAATACCTCACAATATATCGTAATTTGTAGTGTATCATTGAAAATACCTTGTAATATATAGTAGTTTATCATTGAAAATACCTTATAATATAACGTAATATGCAGTGTATCATTGAAAATACCTTATAATATAACGTAATATGCAGTGTATCATTGAAAATACCTTATAATATAACGTAATATGCAGTGTATCATTGAAAATACCTTATAATATAACGTAATATGCAGTGTATCATTGAAAATACCTTATAATATAACGTAATATGCAGTGTATCATTGAAAATACCTTATAATATATTGTAATTTGTAGTGTATCAATGAAAATATATTATAATATAACGTAATATGCAGTGTATCATTGAAAATACCTTATAATATAACGTAATATGCAGTGTATCATTGAAAATACCTTAGAATATATGGTAATTGTAGTCTATCAATGAAAATACCTTATAATATAACGTAATATGCAGTGTATCAGTGAAAATACCTTATAATATATCGTAATTTGTAGTGTATCATTGAAAATACCTTATAATATAACGTAATATGCAGTGTATGATTGAAAATACCTTATAATATATAGTAGTTTATCATTGAAAATACCTTAGAATATATGGTAATTTGTAGTGTATCATCGAAAATACCTTATAATATAACGTAATATTTGCAGTCTATCATTGAAAATACCTTATAATATAACTTAATATGCAGTGTATCAATGAAAATACCTTATAATATAACGTAATATGCACTGTATCATTGAAAATACCTTATAATATAACGTAATATGCAGTGTATCATTGAAAATACCTTATAATATAACGTAATATGCAGTGTATCATTGAAAATACCTTATAATATAACGTAATATGCAGTGTATCATTGAAAATACCTTAGAATATATGGTAATTGTAGTCTATCAATGAAAATACCTTATAATATAACGTAATATGCAGTGTATCAGTGAAAATACCTTATAATACATCGTAATTTGTAGTGTATCATTGAAAATACCTTATAATATAACGTAATATGCAGTGTATGATTGAAAATACCTTATAATATATAGTAGTTTATCATTGAAAATACCTTAGAATATATGGTAATTTGTAGTGTATCATCGAAAATACCTTATAATATAACGTAATATTTGCAGTCTATCATTGAAAATACCTTATAATATAACTTAATATGCAGTGTATCAATGAAAATACCTTATAATATAACGTAATATGCAGTGTATCATTGAAAATACCTCACAATATATCGTAATTTGTAGTGTATCATTGAAAATACCTTGTAATATATAGTAGTTTATCATTGAAAATACCTTATAATATAACGTAATATGCAGTGTATCATTGAAAATACCTTATAATATAACGTAATATGCAGTGTATCATTGAAAATACCTTATAATATAACGTAATATGCAGTGTATCATTGAAAATACCTTATAATATAACGTAATATGCAGTGTATCATTGAAAATACCTTATAATATAACGTAATATGCAGTGTATCATTGAAAATACCTTATAATATATTGTAATTTGTAGTGTATCAATGAAAATACCTTATAATATAACGTAATATTCTGTGTATCATTGAAAATACCTTATAATAAAACGTAATATGCAGTGTATCATTGAAAGTACCTTATAATATAACGTAATATGCAGTGTATCATTGAAAATACTTTATAATATAACGTAATATGCAGTGTATCATTGAAAATACCTTATAATATAACGTAATATGCAGTGTATCATTGAAAATACCTTATAATATATTGTAATTTGTAGTGTATCAATGAAAATATATTATAATATAACGTAATATTCTGTGTATCATTGAAAATACCTTATAATAAAACGTAATATGCAGTGTATCATTGAAAGTACCATATAATATAACGTATTATGCAGTGTATCATTGAAAATACCTTCCCATATAACGTAATATTCTGTGTATCATTGAAAATACCTTATAATATAACGTAATATGCAGTGTATCATTGAAAATACCTTATAATATATCGTAATTTGTAGTGTATCATTGAAAATACCTTGTAATATATAGTAGTTTATCATTGAAAATACCTTATAATAAAACGTAATATGCAGTGTATCATTGAAAATACCTTATAATATAACGTAATATGCAGTGTATCATTGAAAATACCTTATAATATAACGTAATATGCAGTGTATCATTGAAAATACATTATAATATAACGTAATATGCAGTGTATCATTGAAAATACCTTATAATATTTAGTAGTTTATCATTGAAAATACCTTATTATAAAACGTAATATTGTGTGTATCATTGAAAATACCTTATAATATAACGTAATATGCAGTGTATCATTGAAAATACCTTATAATATGACGTAATATGCAGTGTATCATTGAAAATACCTTATAATAAATCGTAATATGCAGTGTATCATTGAGAATACCTTATAATAAAACGTAATATGCAGTGTATCATTGAAAATACCTTATAATATAACGTAATATGCAGTGTATCATTGAAAATACCTTATAATATATTGTAATTTGTAGTGTATCAATGAAAATATATTATAATATAACGTAATATTCTGTGTATCATTGAAAATACCTTATAATAAAACGTAATATGCAGTGTATCATTGAAAGTACCTTATAATATAACGTATTATGCAGTGTATCATTGAAAATACCTTCCCATATAACGTAATATTCTGTGTATCATTGAAAATACCTTATAATATAACGTAATATGCAGTGTATCATTGAAAATACCTTATAATATATCGTAATTTGTAGTGTATCATTGAAAATACCTTGTAATATATAGTAGTTTATCATTGAAAATACCTTATAATAAAACGTAATATGCAGTGTATCATTGAAAATACCTTATAATATAACGTAATATGCAGTGTATCATTGAAAATACATTATAATATAACGTAATATGCAGTGTATCATTGAAAATACCTTATAATATATCGTAATTTGTAGTGTATCAATGAAAATACCTTATAATATAAAGTAATATGCAGTGTATCATTGAAAATACCTTATAATATAACGTAATTTGTAGTGTATCATTGAAAATACCTTATAATATATGGTAATATGCAGTGTATCATTGGAAATACCTTATAATATTTAGTAGTTTATCATTGAAAATACCTTATTATAAAACGTAATATTGTGTGTATCATTGAAAATACCTTATAATATAACGTAATATGCAGTGTATCATTGAAAATACCTTATAATATGACGTAATATGCAGTGTATCATTGAAAATACCTTATAATAAATCGTAATATGCAGTGTATCATTGAGAATACCTTATAATAAAACGTAATATGCAGTGTATCATTGAAAATACCTTATAATATAACGTAATATGCAGTGTATCATTGAAAATACATTATAATATAACGTAATATGCGGTGTATCATTGAAAATACCTTATAATATATCGTAATTTGTAGTGTATCATTGAAAATACCTTATAATATATGGTAATTTGTAGTGCATCAATGAAAATACCTTATAATATAACGTAATATGCAGTGTATCATTGAAAATACCTTATAATATAACGTAATATGCAGTGTATCATTGAAAATACCTTATAATATAACGTAATATGCAGTGTATCATTGAAAATACCTTAGAATATATGGTAATTGTAGTCTATCAATGAAAATACCTTATAATATAACGTAATATGCAGTGTATCATTGAAAATACCTTATAATATAACGTAATATGCAGTGTATCATTGAAAATACCTTATAATATAACGTAATATGCAGTGTATCATTGAAAATACCTTATAATATAACGTAATATGCAGTGTATCATTGAAAATACCTTATAATATATCGTAATTTGTAGTGTATCATTGAAAATACCTTGTAATATATAGTAGTTTATCATTGAAAATACCTTATAATATAACGTAATATGCAGTGTATCATTGAAAATTCCTTATAATATGACGTAATATGCAGTGTATCATTGAAAATACCTTATAATAAATCGTAATATGCAGTGTATCATTGAGAATACCTAATAATATAACGTAGTATGCAGTGTATCATTGAAAATACCTTATAATATAACGTAATATGCGGTGTATCATTGAAAATACCGTAGAATATATGGTAATTCTAGTCTATCAATGAAAATACATTATAATATAAGGTAATATGCAGTGTATCATTGAAAATACCTTATAATATAACGTAATATGCAGTGTATCATTGGAAATACCTTATAATATAACGTAATATGCAGTGTATCATTGAAAATACCTTATAATATAACGTAATATGCAGTGTATCATTGAAAATACCTTATAATATAACGTAATATGCAGTGTATCATTGAAAATACCTTATAATATATCGTAATTTGTAGTGTATCATTGAAAATACCTTGTAATATATAGTAGTTTATCATTGAAAATACCTTATAATAAAACGTAATATGCAGTGTATCATTGAAAATACCTTATAATATAACGTAATATGCAGTGTATCATTGAAAATACATTATAATAGTATAACGTAATATGCAGTGTATCATTGAAAATACCTTATAATATATCGTAATTTGTAGTGTATCATTGAAAATACGTGGTAATATATAGTAGTTTATCATTGAAAATACCTTATAATATAACGTAATATGCAGTGTATCATTGAAAATACCTTATAATATAACGTAATATGCAGTGTATCATTGAAAATACCTTATAATATAACGTAATATGCAGTGTATCATTGAAAATACCTTATAATATAACGTAATATGCAGTGTATCATTGAAAATACCTTATAATATAACGTAATATGCAGTGTATCATTGAAAATACCTTATAATATATCGTAATTTGTAGTGTATCATTGAAAATACCTTGTAATATATAGTAGTTTATCATTGAAAATACCTTATAATATAACGTAATATGCAGTGTATCATTGAAAATTCCTTATAATATGACGTAATATGCAGTGTATCATTGAAAATACCTTATAATAAATCGTAATATGCAGTGTATCATTGAGAATACCTAATAATATAACGTAGTATGCAGTGTATCATTGAAAATACCTTATAATATAACGTAATATGCGGTGTATCATTGAAAATACCTTATAATATAACGTAATATGCAGTGTATCATTGAAAATACCTTATAATATAACGTAATATGCAGTGTATCATTGAAAATACCTTATAATATATAGTAGTTTATCATTGAAAATACCTTATGATATAACGTAATATTCTGTGTATCATTGAAAATACCTTATAATATAACGTAATATGCAGTGTATCATTGAAAATACCTTATAATATAACGTAATATGCACTGTATCATTGAAAATACCTTATAATATAACGTAATATGCAGTGTATCATTGAAAATACCTTATAATATAACGTAATATGCAGTGTATCATTGAAAATACCTTGTAATATATCGTAATTTGTAGTGTATCATTGGAAATACCTTATAATATTTAGTAGTTTATCATTGAAAATACCTTATTATAAAACGTAATATTGTGTGTATCATTGAAAATACCTTATAATATAACGTAATATGCAGTGTATCATTGAAAATACCTTATAATATGACGTAATATGCAGTGTATCATTGAAAATACCTTATAATAAATCGTAATATGCAGTGTATCATTGAGAATACCTTATAATAAAACGTAATATGCAGTGTATCATTGAAAATACCTTATAATATAACGTAATATGCAGTGTATCATTGAAAATACATTATAATATAACGTAATATGCGGTGTATCATTGAAAATACCTTATAATATATCGTAATTTGTAGTGTATCATTGAAAATACCTTATAATATATGGTAATTTGTAGTGCATCAATGAAAATACCTTATAATATAACGTAATATGCAGTGTATCATTGAAAATACCTTATAATATAACGTAATATGCAGTGTATCATTGAAAATACCTTATAATATAACGTAATATGCAGTGTATCATTGAAAATACCTTAGAATATATGGTAATTGTAGTCTATCAATGAAAATACCTTATAATATAACGTAATATGCAGTGTATCATTGAAAATACCTTATAATATAACGTAATATGCAGTGTATCATTGAAAATACCTTATAATATAACGTAATATGCAGTGTATCATTGAAAATACCTTAGAATATATGGTAATTGTAGTCTATCAATGAAAATACCTTATAATATAACGTAATATGCAGTGTATCAGTGAAAATACCTTATAATATATCGTAATTTGTAGTGTATCATTGAAAATACCTTATAATATAACGTAATATGCAGTGTATGATTGAAAATACCTTATAATATATAGTAGTTTATCATTGAAAATACCTTAGAATATATGGTAATTTGTAGTGTATCATCGAAAATACCTTATAATATAACGTAATATTTGCAGTCTATCATTGAAAATACCTTATAATATAACTTAATATGCAGTGTATCAATGAAAATACCTTATAATATAACGTAATATGCAGTGTATCATTGAAAATACCTTATAATATAACGTAATATGCAGTGTATCATTGAAAATACCTTATAATATAACGTAATATGCAGTGTATCATTGAAAATACCTTAGAATATATGGTAATTGTAGTCTATCAATGAAAATACCTTATAATATAACGTAATATGCAGTGTATCAGTGAAAATACCTTATAATATATCGTAATTTGTAGTGTATCATTGAAAATACCTTATAATATAACGTAATATGCAGTGTATCATTGAAAATACCTTATAATATAACGTAATATGCAGTGTATCATTGAAAATACCTTATAATATAACGTAATATGCAGTGTATCATTGAAAATACCTTATAATATAACGCAATATGCAGTGTATCATTGAAAATACCTTATAATATATAGTAGTTTATCATTGAAAATACCTTATAATATAACGTAATATTCTGTGTATCATTGAAAATACCTTATAATATAACGTAATATGCAGTGTATCATTGAAAATACCTTATAATATAACGTAATATGCAGTGTATCATTGAAAATACCTTATAATATAACGTAATATGCAGTGTATCATTGAAAATACCTTATAATATAACGTAATATGCAGTGTATCATTGAAAATACCTTGTAATATATCGTAATTTGTAGTGTATCATTGGAAATACCTTATAATATTTAGTAGTTTATCATTGAAAATACCTTATTATAAAACGTAATATTGTGTGTATCATTGAAAATACCTTATAATATAACGTAATATGCAGTGTATCATTGAAAATACCTTATAATATGACGTAATATGCAGTGTATCATTGAAAATACCTTATAATAAATCGTAATATGCAGTGTATCATTGAGAATACCTTATAATAAAACGTAATATGCAGTGTATCATTGAAAATACTTTATAATATAACGTAATATGCAGTGTATCATTGAAAATACATTATAATATAACGTAATATGCGGTGTATCATTGAAAATACCTTATAATATATCGTAATTTGTAGTGTATCATTGAAAATACCTTATAATATATGGTAATTTGTAGTGCATCAATGAAAATACCTTATAATATAACGTAATATGCAGTGTATCATTGAAAATACCTTATAATATAACGTAATATGCAGTGTATCATTGAAAATACCTTATAATATAACGTAATATGCAGTGTATCATTGAAAATACCTTAGAATATATGGTAATTGTAGTCTATCAATGAAAATACCTTATAATATAACGTAATATGCAGTGTATCATTGAAAATACCTTATAATATAACGTAATATGCAGTGTATCATTGAAAATACCTTATAATATAACGTAATATGCAGTGTATCATTGAAAATACCTTAGAATATATGGTAATTGTAGTCTATCAATGAAAATACCTTATAATATAACGTAATATGCAGTGTATCAGTGAAAATACCTTATAATATATCGTAATTTGTAGTGTATCATTGAAAATACCTTATAATATAACGTAATATGCAGTGTATGATTGAAAATACCTTATAATATATAGTAGTTTATCATTGAAAATACCTTAGAATATATGGTAATTTGTAGTGTATCATCGAAAATACCTTATAATATAACGTAATATTTGCAGTCTATCATTGAAAATACCTTATAATATAACTTAATATGCAGTGTATCAATGAAAATACCTTATAATATAACGTAATATGCACTGTATCATTGAAAATACCTTATAATATAACGTAATATGCAGTCTATCATTGAAAATACCTTATAATATAACGTCATATGCAGTGTATCATTGAAAATACCTTATAATATAACGTAATATGCAGTGTATGATTAAAAATACCTTATAATATAATGTAATATGCAGTCTATCATTGAAAATACCTTATAATATAACGTAATATGCAGTGTATCATTGAAAATACCTTATAATATAACGTAATTTGTAGTGTATCAATGAAAATACCTTATAATATAAAGTAATATGCAGTGTATCATTGAAAATACCTTATAATATATCGTAATTTGTAGTGTATCATTGAAAATACCTTATAATATATAGTAGTTTATCATTGAAAATACCTTATAATATAACGTAATATGCAGTGTATGATTGAAAATACCTTATAATATAACGTAATATGCAGTGTATCATTGAAAATACCTTATAATATAACGTAATATGCAGTGTATCATTGAAAATACCTTATAATATAACGTAATATGCAGTGTATCATTGAAAATACCTTATAATATAACGTAATATGCAGTGTATCATTGAAAATACCTTATAATATAACGTAATATGCAGTGTATCATTGAAAATACCTTAGAATATATGGTAATTGTAGTCTATCAATGAAAATACCTTATAATATAACGTAATATGCAGTGTATCAGTGAAAATACCTTATAATATATCGTAATTTGTAGTGTATCATTGAAAATACCTTATAATATAACGTAATATGCAGTGTATGATTGAAAATACCTTATAATATATAGTAGTTTATCATTGAAAATACCTTAGAATATATGGTAATTTGTAGTGTATCATTGAAAATACCTTATAATATAACGTAATATGCAGTGTATCATTGAAAATACCTTATAATATATAGTAGTTTATCATCGAAAATACCTTATAATATAACGTAATATTTGCAGTCTATCATTGAAAATACCTTATAATATAACTTAATATGCAGTGTATCAATGAAAATACCTTATAATATAACGTAATATGCACTGTATCATTGAAAATACCTTATAATATAACGTAATATGCAGTGTATCATTGAAAATACCTTATAATATAACGTAATATGCAGTGTATGATTAAAAGTACCTTATAATATAATGTAATATGCAGTCTATCATTGAAAATACCTTATAATATAACGTAATATGCAGTGTATCATTGAAAATACCTTATAATATAACGTAATATGCAGTGTATCATTGAAAATACCTTAGAATATATGGTAATTGTAGTCTATCAATGAAAATACCTTATAATATAACGTAATATGCAGTGTATCAGTGAAAATACCTTATAATATATCGTAATTTGTAGTGTATCATTGAAAATACCTTATAATATATAGTAGTTTATCATTGAAAATACCTTATAATATATAGTAGTTTATCATTGAAAATACCTTATAATATATCGTAATTTGTAGTGTATCATTGAAAATACCTTATAATATATGGTAATTTGTAGTCTATCAATGAAAATACCTTATAATATAACGTAATATGCAGTGTATCATTGAAAATACCTTATAATATAACGTAATATGCAGTGTATCATTGAAAATACCTTATAATATAACGTAATATGCAGTGTATCATTGAAAATACCTTAGAATATATGGTAATTGTAGTCTATCAATGAAAATACCTTATAATATAACGTAATATGCAGTGTATCAGTGAAAATACCTTATAATATATCGTAATTTGTAGTGTATCATTGAAAATACCTTATAATATAACGTAATATGCAGTGTATGATTGAAAATACCTTATAATATATAGTAGTTTATCATTGAAAATACCTTAGAATATATGGTAATTTGTAGTGTATCATCGAAAATACCTTATAATATAACGTAATATTTGCAGTCTATCATTGAAAATACCTTATAATATAACTTAATATGCAGTGTATCAATGAAAATACCTTATAATATAACGTAATATGCACTGTATCATTGAAAATACCTTATAATATAACGTAATATGCAGTCTATCATTGAAAATACCTTATAATATAACGTCATATGCAGTGTATCATTGAAAATACCTTATAATATAACGTAATATGCAGTGTATGATTAAAAATACCTTATAATATAATGTAATATGCAGTCTATCATTGAAAATACCTTATAATATAACGTAATATGCAGTGTATCATTGAAAATACCTTATAATATAACGTAATTTGTAGTGTATCAATGAAAATACCTTATAATATAAAGTAATATGCAGTGTATCATTGAAAATACCTTATAATATATCGTAATTTGTAGTGTATCATTGAAAATACCTTATAATATATAGTAGTTTATCATTGAAAATACCTTATAATATAACGTAATATGCAGTGTATGATTGAAAATACCTTATAATATAACGTAATATGCAGTGTATCATTGAAAATACCTTATAATATAACGTAATATGCAGTGTATCATTGAAAATACCTTATAATATAACGTAATATGCAGTGTATCATTGAAAATACCTTATAATATAACGTAATATGCAGTGTATCATTGAAAATACCTTATAATATAACGTAATATGCAGTGTATCATTGAAAATACCTTAGAATATATGGTAATTGTAGTCTATCAATGAAAATACCTTATAATATAACGTAATATGCAGTGTATCAGTGAAAATACCTTATAATATATCGTAATTTGTAGTGTATCATTGAAAATACCTTATAATATAACGTAATATGCAGTGTATGATTGAAAATACCTTATAATATATAGTAGTTTATCATTGAAAATACCTTAGAATATATGGTAATTTGTAGTGTATCATTGAAAATACCTTATAATATAACGTAATATGCAGTGTATCATTGAAAATACCTTATAATATTTAGTAGTTTATCATCGAAAATACCTTATAATATAACGTAATATTTGCAGTCTATCATTGAAAATACCTTATAATATAACTTAATATGCAGTGTATCAATGAAAATACCTTATAATATAACGTAATATGCACTGTATCATTGAAAATACCTTATAATATAACGTAATATGCAGTGTATCATTGAAAATACCTTATAATATAACGTAATATGCAGTGTATCATTAAAAGTACCTTATAATATAATGTAATATGCAGTGTATCATTGAAAATACCTTATAATATAACGTAATATGCAGTGTATCATTGAAAATACCTTATAATATAACGTAATATGCAGTGTATCATTGAAAATACCTTAGAATATATGGTAATTGTAGTCTATCAATGAAAATACCTTATAATATAACGTAATATGCAGTGTATCAGTGAAAATACCTTATAATATATCGTAATTTGTAGTGTATCATTGAAAATACCTTATAATATATAGTAGTTTATCATTGAAAATACCTTATAATATATAGTAGTTTATCATTGAAAATACCTTATAATATAACGTAATATGCTGTGTATCATTGAAAATACCTTATAATATATCGTAATTTGTAGTGTATCAATGAAAATACCTTATAATATAAAGTAATATGCAGTGTATCATTGAAAATACCTTATAATATAACGTAATTTGTAGTGTATCATTGAAAATACCTTATAATATATGGTAATATGCAGTGTATCATTGGAAATACCTTATAATATATCGAAATTTTTTAGTGTATCATTGAAAATACCTTATAATATAACGTAATATGCAGTGTATGATTGAAAATACCTTATAATATATAGTCGTTTATCATTGAAAATACCTTAGAATATATGGTAATTTGTAGTGTATCATCGAAAATACCTTATAATATAACGTAATATTTGCAGTCTATCATTGAAAATACCTTATAATATAACTTAATATGCAGTGTATCAATGAAAATACCTTATAATATAACGTAATATGCAGTGTATCATTGAAAATACCTTATAATATATCGTAATTTGTAGTGTATCATTGAAAATACCTTGTAATATATAGTAGTTTATCATTGAAAATACCTTATAATATAACGTAATATGCAGTGTATCATTGAAAATACCTTATAATATAACGTAATATGCAGTGTATCATTGAAAATACCTTATAATATAACGTAATATGCAGTGTATCATTGAAAATACCTTATAATATAACGTAATATGCAGTGTATCATTGAAAATACCTTATAATATAACGTAATATGCAGTGTATCATTGAAAATACCTTTTAATATAACGTAATATGCAGTGTATCATTGAAAATACCTTATAATATAACGTAATATGCAGTGTATCATTGAAAATACCTTATAATATAACGTAATATGCAGTGTATCATTGAAAATACCTTATAATATAACGTAATATGCAGTGTATCATTGAAAATACCTTATAATATAACGTAATATGCAGTGTATCATTGAAAATACCTTATAATATAACGTAATATGCAGTGTATCATTGAAAATACCTTATAATATAACGTAATATGCAGTGTATCATTGAAAATACCTTATAATATAACGTAATATGCAGTGTATCATTGAAAATACCTTAGAATATATGGTAATTCTAGTCTATCAATGAAAATACCTTATAATATAACGTAATATGCAGTGTATCAGTGAAAATACCTTATAATATATCGTAATTTGTAGTGTATCATTGAAAATACCTTATAATATAACGTAATATGCAGTGTATGATTGAAAATACCTTATAATATATAGTAGTTTATCATTGAAAATACCTTAGAATATATGGTAATTTGTAGTGTATCATCGAAAATACCTTATAATATAACGTAATATTTGCAGTCTATCATTGAAAATACCTTATAATATAACTTAATATGCAGTGTATCAATGAAAATACCTTATAATATAACGTAATATGCACTGTATCATTGAAAATACCTTATAATATAACGTAATATGCAGTGTATCATTGAAAATACCTTATAATATAACGTAATATGCAGTGTATGATTAAAAGTACCTTATAATATAATGTAATATGCAGTCTATCATTGAAAATACCTTATAATATAACGTAATATGCAGTGTATCATTGAAAATACCTTATAATATAACGTAATATGCAGTGTATCATTGAAAATACCTTAGAATATATGGTAATTGTAGTCTATCAATGAAAATACCTTATAATATAACGTAATATGCAGTGTATCAGTGAAAATACCTTATAATATATCGTAATTTGTAGTGTATCATTGAAAATACCTTATAATATATAGTAGTTTATCATTGAAAATACCTTATAATATATAGTAGTTTATCATTGAAAATACCTTATAATATAACGTAATATGCTGTGTATCATTGAAAATACCTTATAATATATCGTAATTTGTAGTGTATCAATGAAAATACCTTATAATATAAAGTAATATGCAGTGTATCATTGAAAATACCTTATAATATAACGTAATTTGTAGTGTATCATTGAAAATACCTTATAATATAACGTAATATGCAGTGTATCATTGGAAATACCTTATAATATATCGAAATTTTTTAGTGTATCATTGAAAATACCTTATAATATATGGTAATTTGTAGTGTATCAATGAAAATACCTTATAATATAACGTAATATGCAGTGTATCATTGAAAATACCTTATAATATATCGTAATTTGTAGTGTATCATTGAAAATACCTTGTAATATATAGTAGTTTATCATTGAAAATACCTTATAATATAACGTAATATGCAGTGTATCATTGAAAATACCTTATAATATAACGTAATATGCAGTGTATCATTGAAAATACCTTATAATATAACGTAATATGCAGTGTATCATTGAAAATACCTTATAATATAACGTAATATGCAGTGTATCATTGAAAATACCTTATAATATAACGTAATATGCAGTGTATCATTGAAAATACCTTAGAATATATGGTAATTGTAGTCTATCATTGAAAATACCTTATAATATATCGTAATATGCAGTGTATCATTGAAAATACCTTATAATATAACGTAATATGCACTGTATCATTGAAAATACCTTATAATATAACGTAATATGCAGTGTATCATTGAAAATACCTTATAATATAACGTAATATGCAGTGTATGATTAAAAGTACCTTATAATATAATGTAATATGCAGTCTATCATTGAAAATACCTTATAATATAACGTAATATGCAGTGTATCAATGAAAATACCTTATAATATAACGTAATATGCAATGTATCATTGGAAATTCCTTATAATATAACTTAATATGCAGAGTATCATTGGAAATACCTTATAATATGACGTAATATGTAGTGTATCATTGAAAATACCTTATAATATAACGTAATCTGCTGTGTATCATTGAAAATACCTTATAATATATCGCAATTTGTAGTGTATCAATGAAAATACCGTATAATATAACGTAATATGCAGTGTATCATTGAAAATACCTTATAATATAACGTAATATGCAGTGTATCATTGAAAATACCTTATAATATAACGTAATATGCAGTGTATCATTGAAAATACCTTATAATATAACGTAATATGCAGTGTATCATTGAAAATACCTTATAATATAACGTAATATGCAGTGTATCATTGAAAATACCTTATAATATAACGTAATATGCAGTGTATCATTGAAAATACCTTATAATATAACGTAATATGCAGTGTATCATTGAAAATACCTTAGAATATATGGTAATTCTAGTCTATCAATGAAAATACCTTATAATATAACGTAATATGCAGTGTATCAGTGAAAATACCTTATAATATATCGTAATTTGTAGTGTATCATTGAAAATACCTTATAATATATAGTAGTTTATCATTGAAAATACCTTATAATATAACGTAATCTGCTGTGTATCATTGAAAATACCTTATAATATATCGTAATTTGTAGTGTATCAATGAAAATACCTTATAATATAAAGTAATATGCAGTGTATCATTGAAAATACCTTATAATATATCGTAATTTGTAGTGTATCATTGAAAATACCTTGTAATATATAGTAGTTTATCATTGAAAATACCTTATAATATAACGTAATATGCAGTGTATCATTGAAAATACCTTATAATACAACGTAATATGCAGTGTATCATTGAAAATACCTTATAATATAACGTAATATGCAGTGTATCATTGAAAATACCTTATAATATAACGTAATATGCAGTGTATCATTGAAAATACCTTATAATATAACGTAATATGCAGTGTATCATTGAAAATACCTTATAATATAACGTAATATGCAGTGTATCATTGAAAATACCTTAGAATATATGGTAATTCTAGTCTATCAATGAAAATACCTTATAATATAACGTAATATGCAGGGTATCAGTGAAAATACCTTATAATATATCGTAATTTGTAGTGTATCATTGAAAATACCTTATAATATATAGTAGTTTATCATTGAGAATACCTTATAATATAACGTAATCTGCTGTGTATCATTGAAAATACCTTATAATATATAGTAGTTTATCATTGAAAATACCTTATAATATAACGTAATATGCTGTGTATCATTGAAAATACCTTATAATATATCGTAATTTGTAGTGTATCAATGAAAATACCTTATAATATAAAGTAATATGCAGTGTATCATTGAAAATACCTTATAATATATCGTAATTTGTAGTGTATCATTGAAAATACCTTATAATATATGGTAATATGCAGTGTATCATTGGAAATACCTTATAATATATCGAAATTTTTTAGTGTATCATTGAAAATACCTTATAATATATGGTAATTTGTAGTGTATCAATGAAAATACCTTATAATATAACGTAATATGCAGTGTATCATTGAAAATACCTTATAATATATCGTAATTTGTAGTGTATCATTGAAAATACCTTGTAATATATAGTAGTTTATCATTGAAAATACCTTATAATATATCGTAATTTGTAGTGTATCATTGAAAATACCTTATAATATATGGTAATATGCAGTGTATCATTGGAAATACCTTATAATATATCGAAATTTTTTAGTGTATCATTGAAAATACCTTATAATATATGGTAATTTGTAGTGTATCAATGAAAATACCTTATAATATAACGTAATATGCAGTGTATCATTGAAAATACCTTATAATATATCGTAATTTGTAGTGTATCATTGAAAATACCTTGTAATATATAGTAGTTTATCATTGAAAATACCTTATAATATAACGTAATATGCAGTGTATCATTGAAAATACCTTATAATATAACGTAATATGCAGTGTATCATTGAAAATACCTTATAATATAACGTAATATGCAGTGTATCATTGAAAATACCTTATAATATAACGTAATATGCAGTGTATCATTGAAAATACCTTATAATATAACGTAATATGCAGTGTATCATTGAAAATACCTTATAATATAACGTAGTATGCAGTCTATCATGAAAAATACCTTATAATATAACGTAATATTCTGTGTATCATTGAAAATACCTTATAATATAACGTAATATGCAGTGTATCATTGAAAATACCTTATAATATAACGTAATATGCAGTGTATCATTGAAAATACCTTATAATATAACGTAATATGCAGTGTATCATTGAAAATACCTTATAATATAACGTAATATGCAGTGTATCATTGAAAATACCTTATAATATAACGTAATATGCAGTGTATCATTGAAAATACCTTATAATATAACGTAATATGCAGTGTATCATTGAAAATACCTTATAATATAACGTAATATGCAGTGTATCATTGAAAATACCTTATAATATAACGTAATATGCAGTGTATCATTGAAAATACCTTATAATATAACGTAATATGCAGTGTATCATTGAAAATACCTTAGAATATATGGTAATTCTAGTCTATCAATGAAAATACCTTATAATATAACGTAATATGCAGTGTATCAGTGAAAATACCTTATAATATATCGTAATTTGTAGTGTATCATTGAAAATACCTTATAATATATAGTAGTTTATCATTGAAAATACCTTATAATATAACGTAATCTGCTGTGTATCATTGAAAATACCTTATAATATATAGTAGTTTATCATTGAAAATACCTTATAATATATAGTAGTTTATCATTGGAAATACCTTATAATATAACGTAATATGCTGTGTATCATTGAAAATACCTTATAATGTATCGTAATTTGTAGTGTATCAATGAAAATACCTTATAATATAAAGTAATATGCAGTGTATCATTGAAAATACCTTATAATATATCGTAATTTGTAGTGTATCATTGAAAATACCTTATAATATATGGTAATATACAGTGTATCATTGGAAATACCTTATAATATATCGAAATTTTTTAGTGTATCATTGAAAATACCTTATAATATATGGTAATTTGTAGTGTATCAATGAAAATACCTTATAATATAACGTAATATGCAGTGTATCATTGAAAATACCTTATAATATATCGTAATTTGTAGTGTATCATTGAAAATACCTTGTAATATATAGTAGTTTATCATTGAAAATACCTTATAATATAACGTAATATGCAGTGTATCATTGAAAATACCTTATAATATAACGTAATATGCAGTGTATCATTGAAAATACCTTATAATATAACGTAATATGCAGTGTATCATTGAAAATACCTTATAATATAACGTAATATGCAGTGTATCATTGAAAATACCTTATAATATAACGTAATATGCAGTGTATCATTGAAAATACCTTATAATATAAAGTAATATGCAGTGTATCATTGAAGATACCTTATAATATATGGTAATTTGTAGTGCATCAATGAAAATACCTTATAATATATCGTAATTTGTAGTGTATCATTGAAAATACCTCGTAATATATAGTAGTTTATCATTGAAAATACCTTATAATATAACGTAATATGCAGTGTATCATTGAAAATACCTTATAATATAACGTAATATGCAGTGTATCATTGAAAATACCCTATAATATAACGTAATATGCAGTGTATCATTGAAAATACCTTATAATATATAGTAGTTTATCATTGAAAATACCTTATAATATAACGTAATCTGCTGTGTATCATTGAAAATACCTTATAATATATCGCAATTTGTAGTGTATCAATGAAAATACCGTATAATATAACGTAATATGCAGTGTATCATTGAAAATACCTTATAATATAACGTAATATGCAGTGTATCATTGAAAATACCTTATAATATAACGTAATATGCAGTGTATCATTGAAAATACCTTATAATATAACGTAATATGCAATGTATCATTGGAAATACCTTAGAATATATGGTAATTCTAGGCTATCAATGAAAATACCTTATAATATAACGTAATATGCAGTGTATCATTGAAAATTCCTTATAATATAACTTAATATGCAGAGTATCATTGGAAATACCTTATAATATGACGTAATATGCAGTGTATCATTGAAAATACCTTATAATAAAACGTAATATGCAGTGTATCATTGAAGATACCTTATAATATATGGTAATTTGTAGTGTATCATTGAAAATACCTAATAATATAACGTAATATGCAGTGTATCATCGAAAATACCTTATAATAAAACGTAATATTTAGTGTATCATTGAAAATACCTTATAATTTAACGTAATATGCAGTGTATCATTGAAAATACCTTAGAATATATGGTAATTCTAGTCTATCAATGAAAATACCTTATAATATAACGTAATATGCAGTGTATCATTGAAAATACCTTATAATATAACGTAATATGCAGTGTATCATTGAAAATACCTTATAATATAACGTAATATGCAGTGTATCATTGAAAATACATTATAATATATAGTAGTTTATCATTGAAAATACCTTATAATATAACGTAATATTCTGTGTATCATTGAAAATTCCTTATAATATAACGTAATATGCAGTGTATCATTGAAAATACCTTATAATATAACGTAATATGCAGTGTATCATTGAAAATACCTTATAATATAACGTAATATGCAGTGTATAATTGAAAATACCTTATAATATAACGTAATATGCAGTGTATCATTGAAAATACCTTATAATATAACGTAATATGCAGTGTATCATTGAAAATACCTTATAATATAACGTAATATGCAGTGTATCATTGAAAATACCTTATAATATAACGTAATATGCAGTGTATCATTGAAAATACCTTATAATATAAAGTAATATGCAGTGTATCATTGAAGATACCTTATAATATATGGTAATTTGTAGTGTATCATTGAAAATACCTAATAATATAACGTAATATGCAGTGTATCATCGAAAATACCTTATAATAAAACGTAATATGCAGTGTATCATTGAATATACCTTATAATATAACGTAATATGCAATGTATCATTGGAAATACCTTAGAATATATGGTAATTCTAGGCTATCAATGAAAATACCTTATAATATAACGTAATATGCAGTGTATCATTGAAAATTCCTTATAATATAACTTAATATGCAGTGTATCATTGAAAATACCTTATAATATAACGTAATATGCAGTGTATCATCGAAAATACCTTATAATAAAACGTAATATGCAGTGTATCATTGAAAATACCTTATAATTTAACGTAATATGCAGTGTATCATTGAAAATACCTTAGAATATATGGTAATTCTAGTCTATCAATGAAAATACCTTATAATATAACGTAATATGCAGTGTATCATTCAAAATACCTTATAATATAACGTAATATGCAGTGTATCATTGAAAATACCTTATAATATAACGTAATATGCAGTGTATCATTGAAAATACCTTATAATATATAGTAGTTTATCATTGAAAATACCTTATAATATAACGTAATATTCTGTGTATCATTGAAAATACCTTATAATATAACGTAATATGCAGTGTATCATTGAAAATACCTTATAATATAACGTAATATGCAGTGTATCATTGAAAATACCTTATAATATAACGTAATATGCAGTGTATCATTGAAAATACCTTATAATATATAGTAGTTTATCATTGGAAATACCTTATAATATTTAGTAGTTTATCATTGAAAATACCTTATTATAAAACGTAATATTGTGTGTATCATTGAAAATACCTTATAATATAACGTAATATGCAGTGTATCATTGAAAATACCTTATAATATGACGTAATATGCAGTGTATCATTGAAAATACCTTATAATAAATCGTAATATGCAGTGTATCATTGAGAATACCTTATAATAAAACGTAATATGCAGTGTATCATTGAAAATACCTTATAATATAACGTAATATGCAGTGTATCATTGAAAATACATTATAATATAACGTAATATGCGGTGTATCATTGAAAATACCTTATAATATATCGTAATTTGTAGTGTATCATTGAAAATACCTTATAATATATGGTAATTTGTAGTGCATCAATGAAAATACCTTATAATATATCGTAATTTGTAGTGTATCATTGAAAATACCTTATAATATATAGTAGTTTATCATTGAAAATACCTTATAATATAACGTAATCTGCTGTGTATCATTGAAAATACCTTATAATATATCGCAATTTGTAGTGTATCAATGAAAATACCGTATAATATAACGTAATATGCAGTGTATCATTGAAAATACCTTATAATATAACGTAATATGCAGTGTATCATTGAAAATACCTTATAATATAACGTAATATGCAGTGTATCATTGAAAATACCTTATAATAAAACGTAATATGCAATGTATCATTGAAAATACCTTATAATAAAACGTAATACGCAGTGTATCATTGAAAATACCTTATAATATATCGTAATTTGTAGTGTATCATTGAAAATACCTTATAATATATGGTAATTTGTAGTGCATCAATGAAAATACCTTATAATATATGGTACTTTGTAGTGTATCATTGAAAATACCTTGTAATATATAGTAGTTTATCATTGAAAATACCTTATAATATAACGTAATATGCAGTGTATCATTGAAAATACCTTATAATATAACGTAATATGCAGTGTATCATTGAAAATACCTTATAATATAACGTAATATGCAGTGTATCATTGAAAATACCTTATAATATAACGTAATATGCAATGTATCATTGGAAATACCTTAGAATATATGGTAATTCTAGGCTATCAATGAAAATACCTTATAATATAACGTAATATGCAGTGTATCATTGAAAATTCCTTATAATATAACTTAATATGCAGAGTATCATTGGAAATACCTTATAATATGACGTAATATGTAGTGTATCATTGAAAATACCTTATAATATAACGTAATATGCAGTGTATCATTGGAAATACCTTATAATAAAACGTAATATGCAGTGTATCATTGAAAATACCTTATAATAAAACGTAATATGCAGTGTATCATTGAAGATACCTTATAATATATGGTAATTTGTAGTGTATCATTGAAAATACCTAATAATATAACGTAATATGCAGTGTATCATCGAAAATACCTTATAATAAAACGTAATATTTAGTGTATCATTGAAAATACCTTATAATTTAACGTAATATGCAGTGTATCATTGAAAATACCTTAGAATATATGGTAATTCTAGTCTATCAATGAAAATACCTTATAATATAACGTAATATGCAGTGTATCATTCAAAATACCTTATAATATAACGTAATATGCAGTGTATCATTGAAAATACCTTATAATATAACGTAATATGCAGTGTATCATTGAAAATACCTTATAATATAACGTAATATGCAGTGTATCATTGAAAATACCTTATAATATATAGTAGTTTATCATTGGAAATACCTTATAATATTTAGTAGTTTATCATTGAAAATACCTTATTATAAAACGTAATATTGTGTGTATCATTGAAAATACCTTATAATATAACGTAATATGCAGTGTATCATTGAAAATACCTTATAATATGACGTAATATGCAGTGTATCATTGAAAATACCTTATAATAAATCGTAATATGCAGTGTATCATTGAGAATACCTTATAATAAAACGTAATATGCAGTGTATCATTGAAAATACCTTATAATATAACGCAATATGCAGTGTATCATTGAAAATACATTATAATATAACGTAATATGCGGTGTATCATTGAAAATACCTTATAATATATCGTAATTTGTAGTGTATCATTGAAAATACCTTATAATATATGGTAATTTGTAGTGCATCAATGAAAATACCTTATAATATATCGTAATTTGTAGTGTATCATTGAAAATACCTTATAATATATAGTAGTTTATCATTGAAAATACCTTATAATATAACGTAATCTGCTGTGTATCATTGAAAATACCTTATAATATATCGCAATTTGTAGTGTATCAATGAAAATACCGTATAATATAACGTAATATGCAGTGTATCATTGAAAATACCTTATAATATAACGTAATATGCAGTGTATCATTGAAAATACCTTATAATATAACGTAATATGCAGTGTATCATTGAAAATACCTTATAATAAAACGTAATATGCAATGTATCATTGAAAATACCTTATAATAAAACGTAATATGCAGTGTATCATTGAAAATACCTTATAATAAAACGTAATATGCAGTGTATCATTGAAGATACCTTATAATATATGGTAATTTGTAGTGTATCATTGAAAATACCTAATAATATAACGTAATATGCAGTGTATCATCGAAAATACCTTATAATAAAACGTAATATTTAGTGTATCATTGAAAATACCTTATAATTTAACGTAATATGCAGTGTATCATTGAAAATACCTTAGAATATATGGTAATTCTAGTCTATCAATGAAAATACCTTATAATATAACGTAATATGCAGTGTATCATTCAAAATACCTTATAATATAACGTAATATGCAGTGTATCATTGAAAATACCTTATAATATAACGTAATATGCAGTGTATCATTGAAAATACCTTATAATATAACGTAATATGCAGTGTATCATTGAAAATACCTTATAATATATAGTAGTTTATCATTGGAAATACCTTATAATATTTAGTAGTTTATCATTGAAAATACCTTATTATAAAACGTAATATTGTGTGTATCATTGAAAATACCTTATAATATAACGTAATATGCAGTGTATCATTGAAAATACCTTATAATATGACGTAATATGCAGTGTATCATTGAAAATACCTTATAATAAATCGTAATATGCAGTGTATCATTGAGAATACCTTATAATAAAACGTAATATGCAGTGTATCATTGAAAATACCTTATAATATAACGCAATATGCAGTGTATCATTGAAAATACATTATAATATAACGTAATATGCAGTGTATCATTGAAAATACCTTATAATATATCGTAATTTGTAGTGTATCATTGAAAATACCTTATAATATATGGTAATTTGTAGTGCATCAATGAAAATACCTTATAATATATCGTAATTTGTAGTGTATCATTGAAAATACCTTATAATATATAGTAGTTTATCATTGAAAATACCTTATAATATAACGTAATCTGCTGTGTATCATTGAAAATACCTTATAATATATCGCAATTTGTAGTGTATCAATGAAAATACCGTATAATATAACGTAATATGCAGTGTATCATTGAAAATACCTTATAATATAACGTAATATGCAGTGTATCATTGAAAATACCTTATAATATAACGTAATATGCAGTGTATCATTGAAAATACCTTATAATAAAACGTAATATGCAATGTATCATTGAAAATACCTTATAATAAAACGTAATATGCAGTGTATCATTGAAAATACCTTATAATAAAACGTAATATGCAATGTATCATTGAAAATACCTTATAATAAAACGTAATATGCAGTGTATCATTGAAAATACCTTATAATATATCGTAATTTGTAGTGTATCATTGAAAATACCTTATAATATATGGTAATTTTGTAGTGCATCAATGAAAATACCTTATAATATATGGTAATTTGTAGTGTATCATTGAAAATACCTTGTAATATATAGTAGTTTATCATTGAAAATACCTTATAATATAACGTAATATGCAGTGTATCATTGAAAATACCTTATAATATAACGTAATATGCAGTGTATCATTGAAAATACCTTATAATATAACGTAATATGCAGTGTATCATTGAAAATACCTTATAATATAACGTAATATGCAATGTATCATTGGAAATACCTTAGAATATATGGTAATTCTAGGCTATCAATGAAAATACCTTATAATATAACGTAATATGCAGTGTATCATTGAAAATTCCTTATAATATAACTTAATATGCAGAGTATCATTGGAAATACCTTATAATATGACGTAATATGTAGTGTATCATTGAAAATACCTTATAATATAACGTAATATGCAGTGTATCATTGGAAATACCTTATAATAAAACGTAATATGCAGTGTATCATTGAAAATACCTTATAATAAAACGTAATATGCAGTGTATCATTGAAGATACCTTATAATATATGGTAATTTGTAGTGTATCATTGAAAATACCTAATAATATAACGTAATATGGAGTGTATCATCGAAAATACCTTATAATAAAACGTAATATTTAGTGTATCATTGAAAATACCTTATAATTTAACGTAATATGCAGTGTATCATTGAAAATACCTTAGAATATATGGTAATTCTAGTCTATCAATGAAAATACCTTATAATATAACGTAATATGCAGTGTATCATTCAAAATACCTTATAATATAACGTAATATGCAGTGTATCATTGAAAATACCTTATAATATAACGTAATATGCAGTGTATCATTGAAAATACATTATAATATATAGTAGTTTATCATTGAAAATACCTTATAATATAACGTAATATTCTGTGTATCATTGAAAATTCCTTATAATATAACGTAATATGCAGTGTATCATTGAAAATACCTTATAATATAACGTAATCTGCTGTGTATCATTGAAAATACCTTATAATATATCGCAATTTGTAGTGTATCAATGAAAATACCGTATAATATAACGTAATATGCAGTGTATCATTGAAAATACCTTATAATATAACGTAATATGCAGTGTATCATTGAAAATACCTTATAATATAACGTAATATGCAGTGTATCATTGAAAATACCTTATAATATAACGTAATATGCAATGTATCATTGGAAATACCTTAGAATATATGGTAATTCTAGGCTATCAATGAAAATACCTTATAATATAACGTAATATGCAGTGTATCATTGAAAATTCCTTATAATATAACTTAATATGCAGAGTATCATTGGAAATACCTTATAATATGACGTAATATGTAGTGTATCATTGAAAATACCTTATAATATAACGTAATATGCAGTGTATCATTGGAAATACCTTATAATAAAACGTAATATGCAGTGTATCATTGAAAATACCTTATAATAAAACGTAATATGCAGTGTATCATTGAAGATACCTTATAATATATGGTAATTTGTAGTGTATCATTGAAAATACCTAATAATATAACGTAATATGCAGTGTATCATCGAAAATACCTTATAATAAAACGTAATATTTAGTGTATCATTGAAAATACCTTATAATATAACGTAATATGCAGTGTATCATTGAAAATACCTTAGAATATATGGTAATTCTAGTCTATCAATGAAAATACCTTATAATATAACGTAATATGCAGTGTATCATTCAAAATACCTTATAATATAACGTAATATGCAGTGTATCATTGAAAATACCTTATAATATAACGTAATATGCAGTGTATCATTGAAAATACATTATAATATATAGTAGTTTATCATTGAAAATACCTTATAATATAACGTAATATTCTGTGTATCATTGAAAATTCCTTATAATATAACGTAATATGCAGTGTATCATTGAAAATACCTTATAATATAACGTAATATGCAGTGTATCATTGAAAATACCTTATAATATAACGTAATATGCAGTGTATCATTGAAAATACCTTATAATATAACGTAATATGCAGTGTATCATTGAAAATACCTTATAATATAACGTAATATGCAGTGTATCATTGAAAATACCTTATAATATAACGTAATATGCAGTGTATCATTGAAAATACCTTATAATATAACGTAATATGCAGTGTATCATTGAAAATACCTTATAATATAAAGTAATATGCAGTGTATCATTGAAGATACCTTATAATATATGGTAATTTGTAGTGTATCATTGAAAATACCTAATAATATAACGTAATATGCAGTGTATCATCGAAAATACCTTATAATAAAACGTAATATGCAGTGTATCATTGAATATACCTTATAATATAACGTAATATGCAATGTATCATTGGAAATACCTTAGAATATATGGCAATTCTAGGCTATCAATGAAAATACCTTATAATATAACGTAATATGCAGTGTATCATTGAAAATTCCTTATAATATAACTTAATATGCAGTGTATCATTGAAAATACCTTATAATATAACGTAATATGCAGTGTATCATCGAAAATACCTTATAATAAAACGTAATATGCAGTGTATCATTGAAAATACCTTATAATTTAACGTAATATGCAGTGTATCATTGAAAATACCTTAGAATATATGGTAATTCTAGTCTATCAATGAAAATACCTTATAATATAACGTAATATGCAGTGTATCATTCAAAATACCTTATAATATAACGTAATATGCAGTGTATCATTGAAAATACCTTATAATATAACGTAATATGCAGTGTATCATTGAAAATACCTTATAATATATAGTAGTTTATCATTGAAAATACCTTATAATATAACGTAATATTCCGTGTATCATTGAAAATACCTTATAATATAACGTAATATGCAGTGTATCATTGAAAATACCTTATAATATAACGTAATATGCAGTGTATCATTGAAAATACCTTATAATATAACGTAATATGCAGTGTATCATTGAAAATACCTTGTAATATAACGTAATATGCAGTGTATCATTGAAAATACCTTGTAATATATCGTAATTTGTAGTGTATCATTGGAAATACCTTATAATATTTAGTAGTTTATCATTGAAAATACCTTATTATAAAACGTAATATTGTGTGTATCATTGAAAATACCTTATAATATAACGTAATATGCAGTGTATCATTGAAAATACCTTATAATATGACGTAATATGCAGTGTATCATTGAAAATACCTTATAATAAATCGTAATATGCAGTGTATCATTGAGAATACCTTATAATAAAACGTAATATGCAGTGTATCATTGAAAATACCTTATAATATAACGTAATATGCAGTGTATCATTGAAAATACATTATAATATAACGTAATATGCGGTGTATCATTGAAAATACCTTATAATATATCGTAATTTGTAGTGTATCATTGAAAATACCTTATAATATATGGTAATTTGTAGTGCATCAATGAAAATACCTTATAATATATCGTAATTTGTAGTGTATCATTGAAAATACCTTATAATATGACGTAATATGCAGTGTATCATTGAAAATACCTTATAATAAATCGTAATATGCAGTGTATCATTGAGAATACCTTATAATAAAACGTAATATGCAGTGTATCATTGAAAATACCTTATAATATAACGTAGTATGCAGTGTGTCATTGAAAATACCTTATAATATAACGTAATATGCAGTGTATCATTGAAAATACCTTATAATATAACGTAATATGCAGTGTATCATTGAAAATACCTTATAATAAAACGTAATATGCAATGTATCATTGAAAATACCTTATAATAAAACGTAATATGCAGTGTATCATTGAAAATACCTTATAATATATCGTAATTTGTAGTGTATCATTGAAAATACCTTATAATATATGGTAATTTGTAGTGCATCAATGAAAATACCTTATAATATATGGTAATTTGTAGTGTATCATTGAAAATACCTTGTAATATATAGTAGTTTATCATTGAAAATACCTTATAATATAACGTAATATGCAGTGTATCATTGAAAATACCTTATAATATAACGTAATATGCAGTGTATCATTGAAAATACCTTATAATATAACGTAATATGCAGTGTATCATTGAAAATACCTTATAATATATAGTAGTTTATCATTGAAAATACCTTATAATATAACGTAATCTGCTGTGTATCATTGAAAATACCTTATAATATATCGCAATTTGTAGTGTATCAATGAAAATACCGTATAATATAACGTAATATGCAGTGTATCATTGAAAATACCTTATAATATAACGTAATATGCAGTGTATCATTGAAAATACCTTTTAATATATCGTAATATGCAGTGTATCATTGAAAATACCTTATAATATAACGTAATATGCAGTGTATCATTGAAAATACCTTAGAATATATGGTAATTCTAGTCTATCAATGAAAATACCTTATAATATATCGCAATTTGTAGTGTATCATTGAAAATACCTTATAATATGACGTAATATGCAGTGTATCATTGAAAATACCTTATAATAAATCGTAATATGCAGTGTATCATTGAGAATACCTTATAATAAAACGTAATATGCAGTGTATCATTGAAAATACCTTATAATATAACGTAATATGCAGTGTGTCATTGAAAATACATTATAATATAACGTAATATGCAGTGTATCATTGAAAATACCTTATAATATAACGTAATATGCAGTGTATCATTGAAAATACCTTGTAATATATAGTAGTTTATCATTGAAAATACCTTATAATATAACGTAATATTCTGTGTATCATTGAAAATACCTTAGAATATATGGTAATTCTAGTCTATCAATGAAAATACCTTATAATATAACGTAATATGCAGTGTATCATTGAAAATTCCTTATAATATAACGTAATATGCAGAGTACCCTTGGAAATACCTTATAATATATCGTAATTTTTTAGTGTATCATTGGAAATACCTAATAATATAACGTAATATGCAGTGTATCATTGAAAATACCTTATAATAAAACGTAATATGCAGTGTATCATTGAAAATACCTTAGAATATATGGTAATTTGTAGTGTATCATTGAAAATACCTTGTAATATATAGTAGTTTATCATTGAAAATACCTTATAATATAACGTAATATGCAGTGTATCATTGAAAATACCTTATAATATAACGTAATATGCAGTGTATCATTGAAGATACCTTATAATATATGGTAATTTGTAGTGTATCATTGAAAATACCTAATAATATAACGTAATATGCAGTGTATCATCGAAAATACCTTATAATATAACGTAATATGCAGTGTATCATTGAAAATACCTTATAATATAACGTAATATGCAGTGTATCATTGAAAATACCTTATAATATAACGTAATATGCAGTGTATCATTGAAAATACCTTGTAATATATCGTAATTTGTAGTGTATCATTGGAAATACCTTATAATATTTAGTAGTTTATCATTGAAAATACCTTATTATAAAACGTAATATTGTGTGTATCATTGAAAATACCTTATAATATAACGTAATATGCAGTGTATCATTGAAAATACCTTATAATATGACGTAATATGCAGTGTATCATTGAAAATACCTTATAATAAATCGTAATATGCAGTGTATCATTGAGAATACCTTATAATAAAACGTAATATGCAGTGTATCATTGAAAATACCTTATAATATAACGTAATATGCAGTGTATCATTGAAAATACATTATAATATAACGTAATATGCGGTGTATCATTGAAAATACCTTATAATATATCGTAATTTGTAGTGTATCATTGAAAATACCTTATAATATATGGTAATTTGTAGTGCATCAATGAAAATACCTTATAATATAACGTAATATGCAGTGTATCATTGAAAATACCTTATAATATAACGTAATATGCAGTGTATCATTGAAAATACCTTATAATAAAACGTAATATGCAATGTATCATTGAAAATACCTTATAATAAAACGTAATATGCAGTGTATCATTGAAAATACCTTATAATATATCGTAATTTGTAGTGTATCATTGAAAATACCTTATAATATATGGTAATTTGTAGTGCATCAATGAAAATACCTTATAATATATGGTAATTTGTAGTGTATCATTGAAAATACCTTGTAATATATAGTAGTTTATCATTGAAAATACCTTATAATATAACGTAATATGCAGTGTATCATTGAAAATACCTTATAATATAACGTAATATGCAGTGTATCATTGAAAATACCTTATAATATAACGTAATATGCAGTGTATCATTGAAAATACCTTATAATATATAGTAGTTTATCATTGAAAATACCTTATAATATAACGTAATCTGCTGTGTATCATTGAAAATACCTTATAATATATCGCAATTTGTAGTGTATCAATGAAAATACCGTATAATATAACGTAATATGCAGTGTATCATTGAAAATACCTTATAATATAACGTAATATGCAGTGTATCATTGAAAATACCTTTTAATATATCGTAATATGCAGTGTATCATTGAAAATACCTTATAATATAACGTAATATGCAGTGTATCATTGAAAATACCTTAGAATATATGGTAATTCTAGTCTATCAATGAAAATACCTTATAATATATCGCAATTTGTAGTGTATCATTGAAAATACCTTATAATATGACGTAATATGCAGTGTATCATTGAAAATACCTTATAATAAATCGTAATATGCAGTGTATCATTGAGAATACCTTATAATAAAACGTAATATGCAGTGTATCATTGAAAATACCTTATAATATAACGTAATATGCAGTGTGTCATTGAAATTCATTATAATATAACGTAATATGCAGTGTATCATTGAAAATACCTTATAATATAACGTAATATGCAGTGTATCATTGAAAATACCTTGTAATATATAGTAGTTTATCATTGAAAATACCTTATAATATAACGTAATATTCTGTGTATCATTGAAAATACCTTAGAATATATGGTAATTCTAGTCTATCAATGAAAATACCTTATAATATAACGTAATATGCAGTGTATCATTGAAAATTCCTTATAATATAACGTAATATGCAGAGTACCCTTGGAAATACCTTATAATATATCGTAATTTTTTAGTGTATCATTGGAAATACCTAATAATATAACGTAATATGCAGTGTATCATTGAAAATACCTTATAATATAACGTAATATGCAGTGTATCATTGAAAATACCTTATAATATAACGTAATATGCAGTGTATCATTGAAAATACCTTATAATATAACGTAATATGCAGTGTATCATTGAAAATACCTTGTAATATATCGTAATTTGTAGTGTATCATTGGAAATACCTTATAATATTTAGTAGTTTATCATTGAAAATACCTTATTATAAAACGTAATATTGTGTGTATCATTGAAAATACCTTATAATATAACGTAATATGCAGTGTATCATTGAAAATACCTTATAATATGACGTAATATGCAGTGTATCATTGAAAATACCTTATAATAAATCGTAATATGCAGTGTATCATTGAGAATACCTTATAATAAAACGTAATATGCAGTGTATCATTGAAAATACCTTATAATATAACGTAATATGCAGTGTATCATTGAAAATACATTATAATATAACGTAATATGCGGTGTATCATTGAAAATACCTTATAATATATCGTAATTTGTAGTGTATCATTGAAAATACCTTATAATATATGGTAATTTGTAGTGCATCAATGAAAATACCTTATAATATAACGTAATATGCAGTGTATCATTGAAAATACCTTATAATAAAACGTAATATGCAATGTATCATTGAAAATACCTTATAATAAAACGTAATATGCAGTGTATCATTGAAAATACCTTATAATATATCGTAATTTGTAGTGTATCATTGAAAATACCTTATAATATATGGTAATTTGTAGTGCATCAATGAAAATACCTTATAATATATGGTAATTTGTAGTGTATCATTGAAAATACCTTGTAATATATAGTAGTTTATCATTGAAAATACCTTATAATATAACGTAATATGCAGTGTATCATTGAAAATACCTTATAATATAACGTAATATGCAGTGTATCATTGAAAATACCTTATAATATAACGTAATATGCAGTGTATCATTGAAAATACCTTATAATATATAGTAGTTTATCATTGAAAATACCTTATAATATAACGTAATCTGCTGTGTATCATTGAAAATACCTTATAATATATCGCAATTTGTAGTGTATCAATGAAAATACCGTATAATATAACGTAATATGCAGTGTATCATTGAAAATACCTTATAATATAACGTAATATGCAGTGTATCATTGAAAATACCTTTTAATATATCGTAATATGCAGTGTATCATTGAAAATACCTTATAATATAACGTAATATGCAGTGTATCATTGAAAATACCTTAGAATATATGGTAATTCTAGTCTATCAATGAAAATACCTTATAATATATCGCAATTTGTAGTGTATCATTGAAAATACCTTATAATATGACGTAATATGCAGTGTATCATTGAAAATACCTTATAATAAATCGTAATATGCAGTGTATCATTGAGAATACCTTATAATAAAACGTAATATGCAGTGTATCATTGAAAATACCTTATAATATAACGTAATATGCAGTGTGTCATTGAAATTCATTATAATATAACGTAATATGCAGTGTATCATTGAAAATACCTTATAATATAACGTAATATGCAGTGTATCATTGAAAATACCTTGTAATATATAGTAGTTTATCATTGAAAATACCTTATAATATAACGTAATATTCTGTGTATCATTGAAAATACCTTAGAATATATGGTAATTCTAGTCTATCAATGAAAATACCTTATAATATAACGTAATATGCAGTGTATCATTGAAAATTCCTTATAATATAACGTAATATGCAGAGTACCCTTGGAAATACCTTATAATATATCGTAATTTTTTAGTGTATCATTGGAAATACCTAATAATATAACGTAATATGCAGTGTATCATTGAAAATACCTTATAATAAAACGTAATATCCAGTGTATCATTGAAAATACCTTAGAATATATGGTAATTTGTAGTGTATCATTGAAAATACCTTGTAATATATAGTAGTTTATCATTGAAAATACCTTATAATATAACGTAATATTCTGTGTATCACTGAAAATACCTTATAATATAACGTAATATGCAGTGTATCATTGAAAATACCTTATAATATAACGTAATATGACGTGTATCGTTGAAAATACTTTATAATATAACGTAATATGCAGTGTATCATTTAAAATACCTTATAATATAACGTAATATGCAGTGTATCATTGGAAATACCTTATAATATATGGTAATTTGTAGTGTATCAATGAAAATACCTTATAATATAGCGTAATATGCAGTGTATCATTGAAAATAATTTATAATATATCGTAATTTGTAGTGTATCAATGACAATACCTTATAATATAAAGTAATATGCAGTGTATCATTGAAAATACCTTATAATATATCGGAATTTGTAGTGTATCATTGAAAATACCTTATAATATATAGTAGTTTATCATTGAAAATACCTTATAATATAACGTAATATGCAGTGTATCATTGAAAATACCTTATAATATAACGTAATATGCAGTGTATGATTGAAAATACCTTATAATATAACGTAATATGCGGTGTATCATTGAAAATACCGTAGAATATATGGTAATTCTAGTCTATCAATGAAAATACATTATAATATAAGGTAATATGCTGTGTATCATTGAAAATACCTTATAATATAACGTAATATGCAGTGTATCATTGGAAATACCTTATAATATATAGTAATTTTTTAGTGTATCATTGAAAATACCTAATAATATAACGTAATATGCAGTGCATCATTGAAAATACCTTATAATATAACGTAATATGCAGTGTATCATTGAAAATACCTTATGATATAACGTAATATGCAGTGTATCATTGAAAATACCTTATAATATAACGTAATATGCAGTGTATCATTGGAAATACCTTATAATATAACGTAATATGCAGTGTATCATTGAAAATACCTTATAATATATCGTAATTTGTAGTGTATCATTGGAAATACCTTATAATATTTAGTAGTTTATCATTGAAAATACCTTATTATAAAACGTAATATTGTGTGTATCATTGAAAATACCTTATAATATAACGTAATATGCAGTGTATCATTGAAAATACCTTATAATATGACGTAATATGCAGTGTATCATTGAAAATACCTTATAATAAATCGTAATATGCAGTGTATCATTGAGAATACCTTATAATAAAACGTAATATGCAGTGTATCATTGAAAATACCTTATAATATAACGTAATATGCAGTGTATCATTGAAAATACATTATAATATAACGTAATATGCGGTGTATCATTGAAAATACCTTATAATATATCGTAATTTGTAGTGTATCATTGAAAATACCTTATAATATATGGTAATTTTTTAGTGTATCATTGAAAATACCTAATAATATAACGTAATATGCAGTGCATCATTGAAAATACCTTATAATATAACGTAATATGCAGTGTATCATTGAAAATACCTTATGATATAACGTAATATGCAGTGTATCATTGAAAATACCTTATAATATAACGTAATATGCAGTGTATCATTGGAAATACCTTATAATATAACGTAATATGCAGTGTATCATTGAAAATACCTTATAATATATGGTAATTTGTAGTGCATCAATGAAAATACCTTATAATATATGGTAATTTGTAGTGTATCATTGAAAATACCTTGTAATATATAGTAGTTTATCATTGAAAATACCTTATAATATAACGTAATATGCAGTGTATCATTGAAAATACCTTATAATATAACGTAATATGCAGTGTATCATTGAAAATACCTTATAATATAACGTAATATGCAGTGTATCATTGAAAATACCTTATAATATATAGTAGTTTATCATTGAAAATACCTTATAATATAACGTAATCTGCTGTGTATCATTGAAAATACCTTATAATATATCGCAATTTGTAGTGTATCAATGAAAATACCGTATAATATAACGTAATATGCAGTGTATCATTGAAAATACCTTATAATATAACGTAATATGCAGTGTATCATTGAAAATACCTTTTAATATATAGTAATATGCAGTGTATCATTGAAAATACCTTATAATATAACGTAATATGCAGTGTATCATTGAAAATACCTTAGAATATATGGTAATTCTAGTCTATCAATGAAAATACCTTATAATATATCGCAATTTGTAGTGTATCATTGAAAATACCTTATAATATGACGTAATATGCAGTGTATCATTGAAAATACCTTATAATAAATCGTAATATGCAGTGTATCATTGAGAATACCTTATAATAAAACGTAATATGCAGTGTATCATTGAAAATACCTTATAATATAACGTAATATGCAGTGTGTCATTGAAATTCATTATAATATAACGTAATATGCAGTGTATCATTGAAAATACCTTATAATATAACGTAATATGCAGTGTATCATTGAAAATACCTTGTAATATATAGTAGTTTATCATTGAAAATACCTTATAATATAACGTAATATTCTGTGTATCAGTGAAAATACCTTAGAATATATGGTAATTCTAGTCTATCAATGAAAATACCTTATAATATAACGTAATATGCAGTGTATCATTGAAAATTCCTTATAATATAACGTAATATGCAGAGTACCCTTGGAAATACCTTATAATATATCGTAATTTTTTAGTGTATCATTGGAAATACCTAATAATATAACGTAATATGCAGTGTATCATTGAAAATACCTTATAATAAAACGTAATATCCAGTGTATCATTGAAAATACCTTAGAATATATGGTAATTTGTAGTGTATCATTGAAAATACCTTGTAATATATAGTAGTTTATCATTTAAAATACCTTATAATATAACGTAATATGCAGTGTATCATTGGAAATACCTTATAATATATGGTAATTTGTAGTGTATCAATGAAAATACCTTATAATATAGCGTAATATGCAGTGTATCATTGAAAATAATTTATAATATATCGTAATTTGTAGTGTATCAATGACAATACCTTATAATATAAAGTAATATGCAGTGTATCATTGAAAATACCTTATAATATATCGGAATTTGTAGTGTATCATTGAAAATACCTTATAATATATAGTAGTTTATCATTGAAAATACCTTATAATATAACGTAATATGCAGTGTATCATTGAAAATACCTTATAATAAATCGTAATATGCAGTGTATCATTGAGAATACCTTATAATAAAACGTAATATGCAGTGTATCATTGAAAATACCGTAGAATATATGGTAATTCTAGTCTATCAATGAAAATACATTATAATATAAGGTAATATGCTGTGTATCATTGAAAATACCTTATAATATAACGTAATATGCAGTGTATCATTGGAAATACCTTATAATATATAGTAATTTTTTAGTGTATCATTGAAAATACCTAATAATATAACGTAATATGCAGTGCATCATTGAAAATACCTTATAATATAACGTAATATGCAGTGTATCATTGAAAATACCTTATGATATAACGTAATATGCAGTGTATCATTGAAAATACCTTATAATATAACGTAATATGCAGTGTATCATTGGAAATACCTTATAATATAACGTAATATGCAGTGTATCATTGAAAATACCTTATAATATAACGTAATATGCAGTGTATCATTGAAAATTCCTTATAATATAACTTAATATGCAGAGTATCATTGGAAATACCTTATAATATGACGTAATATGTAGTGTATCATTGAAAATACCTTATAATATAACGTAATATGCAGTGTATCATTGGAAATACCTTATAATAAAACGTAATATGCAGTGTATCATTGAAAATACCTTATAATAAAACGTAATATGCAGTGTATCATTGAAGATACCTTATAATATATGGTAATTTGTAGTGTATCATTGAAAATACCTAATAATATAACGTAATATGCAGTGTATCATCGAAAATACCTTATAATAAAACGTAATATGCAGTGTATCATTGAAAATACCTTATAATTTAACGTAATATGCTGTGTATCATTGAAAATACCTTATAATATAACGTAATATGCAGTGTATCATTGAAAATACCTTATAATATATAGTAGTTTATAATTGAAAATACCTTATAATATAACGTAATATTCTGTGTATCATTGAAAATACCTTATAATATAACGTAATATGCAGTGTATCATTGAAAATACCTTATAATATAACGTAATATGCAGTGTATCATTGAAAATACCTTATAATATAACGTAATATGCAGTGTATCATTGAAAATACCTTATAATATAACGTAATATGCAGTGTATCATTGAAAATACCTTGTAATATATCGTAATTTGTAGTGTACCATTGGAAATACCTTATAATATTTAGTAGTTTATCATTGAAAATACCTTATTATAAAACGTAATATTGTGTGTATCATTGAAAATACCTTATAATATAACGTAATATGCAGTGTATCATTGAAAATACCTTATAATTTAACGTAATATGCAGTGTATCATTGAAAATACCTTATAATATAACGTAATATGCAATGTATCATTGGAAATACCTTAGAATATATGGTAATTCTAGGCTATCAATGAAAATACCTTATAATATAACGTAATATGCAGTGTATCATTGAAAATTCCTTATAATATAACTTAATATGCAGTGTATCATTGAAAATACCTTATAATATAACGTAATATGCAGTGTATCATCGAAAATACCTTATAATAAAACGTAATATGCAGTGTATCATTGAAAATACCTTATAATTTAACGTAATATGCAGTGTATCATTGAAAATACCTTAGAATATATGGTAATTCTAGTCTATCAATGAAAATACCTTATAATATAACGTAATATGCAGTGTATCATTCAAAATACCTTATAATATAACGTAATATGCAGTGTATCATTGAAAATACCTTATAATATAACGTAATATGCAGTGTATCATTGAAAATACCTTATAATATAACGTAATATGCAGTGTATCATTGAAAATACCTTATAATAT
Source organism: Lasioglossum lativentre (assembly GCA_916610255.1). Classification (NCBI taxonomy): domain Eukaryota; kingdom Metazoa; phylum Arthropoda; class Insecta; order Hymenoptera; family Halictidae; genus Lasioglossum; species Lasioglossum lativentre. The sequence goes on from CAKAJI010000465.1 coordinate 157,143, forward strand.
AACGTAATATGCAGTGTATCATTGAAAATACCTTATAATTTAACGTAATATGCAGTGTATCATTGAAAATACCTTAGAATATATGGTAATTCTAGTCTATCAATGAAAATACCTTATAATATAACGTAATATGCAGTGTATCATTCAAAATACCTTATAATATAACGTAATATGCAGTGTATCATTGAAAATACCTTATAATATAACGGAATATGCAGTGTATCATTGAAAATACCTTATAATATATAGTAGTTTATCATTGAAAATACCTTATAATATAACGTAATATTCTGTGTATCATTGAAAATACCTTATAATATAACGTAATATGCAGTGTATCATTGAAAATACCTTATAATATAACGTAATATGCAGTGTATCATTGAAAATACCTTATAATATAACGTAATATGCAGTGTATCATTGAAAATACCTTATAATATAACGTAATATGCAGTGTATCATTGAAAATACCTTGTAATATATCGTAATTTGTAGTGTATCATTGGAAATACCTTATAATATTTAGTAGTTTATCATTGAAAATACCTTATTATAAAACGTAATATTGTGTGTATCATTGAAAATACCTTATAATATAACGTAATATGCAGTGTATCATTGAAAATACCTTATAATATGACGTAATATGCAGTGTATCATTGTAAATACCTTATAATAAATCGTAATATGCAGTGTATCATTGAGAATACCTTATAATAAAACGTAATATGCAGTGTATCATTGAAAATACCTTATAATATAACGTAATATGCAGTGTATCATTGAAAATACATTATAATATAACGTAATATGCGGTGTATCATTGAAAATACCTTATAATATATCGTAATTTGTAGTGTATCATTGAAAATACCTTATAATATATGGTAATTTGTAGTGCATCAATGAAAATACCTTATAATATAACGTAATATGCAGTGTATCATTGAAAATACCTTATAATATAACGTAATATGCAGTGTATCATTGAAAATACCTTATAATATAACGTAATATGCAGTGTATCATTGAAAATACCTTAGAATATATGGTAATTGTAGTCTATCAATGAAAAAACCTTATAATATAACGTAATATGCAGTGTATCAGTGAAAATACCTTATAATATATCGTAATTTGTAGTGTATCATTGAAAATACCTTATAATATATAGTAGTTTATCATTGAAAATACCTTATAATATATAGTAGTTTATCATTGAAAATACCTTATAATATAACGTAATATGCTGTGTATCATTGAAAATACCTTATAATATATCGTAATTTGTAGTGTATCAATGAAAATACCTTATAATATAAAGTAATATGCAGTGTATCATTGAAAATACCTTATAATATATCGTAATTTTTTAGTGTATCATTGAAAATACCTTATAATATATGGTAATATGCAGTGTATCATTGGAAATACCTTATAATATATCGAAATTTTTTAGTGTATCATTGAAAATACCTTATAATATATGGTAATTTGTAGTGTATCAATGAAAATACCTTATAATATAACGTAATATGCAGTGTATCATTGAAAATACCTTATAATATAACGTAATATGCAGTGTATCATTGAAAATACCTTATAATATAACGTAATATGCAGTGTATCATTGAAAATACCTTAGAATATATGGTAATTCTAGTCTATCAATGAAAATACCTTATAATATAACGTAATATGCAGTGTATCAGTGAAAATACCTTATAATATATCGTAATTTGTAGTGTATCATTGAAAATACCTTATAATATGACGTAATATGCAGTGTATCATTGTAAATACCTTATAATAAATCGTAATATGCAGTGTATCATTGAGAATACCTTATAATAAAACGTAATATGCAGTGTATCATTGAAAATACCTTATAATATAACGTAATATGCAGTGTATCATTGAAAATACATTATAATATAACGTAATATGCGGTGTATCATTGAAAATACCTTATAATATATCGTAATTTGTAGTGTATCATTGAAAATACCTTATAATATATGGTAATTTGTAGTGCATCAATGAAAATACCTTATAATATAACGTAATATGCAGTGTATCATTGAAAATACCTTATAATATAACGTAATATGCAGTGTATCATTGAAAATACCTTATAATATAACGTAATATGCAGTGTATCATTGAAAATACCTTAGAATATATGGTAATTGTAGTCTATCAATGAAAAAACCTTATAATATAACGTAATATGCAGTGTATCAGTGAAAATACCTTATAATATATCGTAATTTGTAGTGTATCATTGAAAATACCTTATAATATATAGTAGTTTATCATTGAAAATACCTTATAATATATAGTAGTTTATCATTGAAAATACCTTATAATATAACGTAATATGCTGTGTATCATTGAAAATACCTTATAATATATCGTAATTTGTAGTGTATCAATGAAAATACCTTATAATATAAAGTAATATGCAGTGTATCATTGAAAATACCTTATAATATATCGTAATTTTTTAGTGTATCATTGAAAATACCTTATAATATATGGTAATATGCAGTGTATCATTGGAAATACCTTATAATATATCGAAATTTTTTAGTGTATCATTGAAAATACCTTATAATATATGGTAATTTGTAGTGTATCAATGAAAATACCTTATAATATAACGTAATATGCAGTGTATCATTGAAAATACCTTATAATATAACGTAATATACAGTGTATCATTGAAAATACCTTATAATATAACGTAATATGCAGTGTATCATTGAAAATACCTTAGAATATATCGTAATTTGTAGTGTATCATTGAAAATACCTTATAATATATAGTAGTTTATCATTGAAAATACCTTATAATATAACGTGATCTGCTGTGTATCATTGAAAATACCTTATAATATATCGCAATTTGTAGTGTATCAATGAAAATACCGTATAATATAACGTAATATGCAGTGTATCATTGAAAATACCTTATAATATAACGTAATATGCAGTGTATCATTGAAAATACCTTATAATTTAACGTAATATGCAGTGTATCATTGAAAATACCTTATAATATAACGTAATATGCAATGTATCATTGGAAATACCTTAGAATATATGGTAATTCTAGGCTATCAATGAAAATACCTTATAATATAACGTAATATGCAGTGTATCATTGAAAATTCCTTATAATATAACTTAATATGCAGTGTATCATTGAAAATACCTTATAATATAACGTAATATGCAGTGTATCATCGAAAATACCTTATAATAAAACGTAATATGCAGTGTATCATTGAAAATACCTTATAATTTAACGTAATATGCAGTGTATCATTGAAAATACCTTAGAATATATGGTAATTCTAGTCTATCAATGAAAATACCTTATAATATAACGTAATATGCAGTGTATCATTCAAAATACCTTATAATATAACGTAATATGCAGTGTATCATTGAAAATACCTTATAATATAACGTAATATGCAGTGTATCATTGAAAATACCTTATAATATAACGTAATATGCAGTGTATCATTCAAAATACCTTATAATATAACGTAATATGCAGTGTATCATTGAAAATACCTTATAATATAACGTAATATGCAGTGTATCATTGAAAATACCTTATAATATAACGTAATATGCAGTGTATCATTGAAAATACCTTATAATATAACGTAATATGCAGTGTATCATTGAAAATACCTTATAATTTAACGTAATATGCAGTGTATCATTGAAAATACCTTAGAATATATGGTAATTCTAGTCTATCAATGAAAATACCTTATAATATAACGTAATATGCAGTGTATCATTCAAAATACCTTATAATATAACGTAATATGCAGTGTATCATTGAAAATACCTTATAATATAACGTAATATGCAGTGTATCATTGAAAATACCTTATAATATATAGTAGTTTATCATTGAAAATACCTTATAATATAACGTAATATTCTGTGTATCATTGAAAATACCTTATAATATAACGTAATATGCAGTGTATCATTGAAAATACCTTATAATATAACGTAATATGCAGTGTATCATTGAAAATACCTTATAATATAACGTAATATGCAGTGTATCATTGAAAATACCTTAGAATATATGGTAATTCTAGTCTATCAATGAAAATACCTTATAATATATCGCAATTTGTAGTGTATCATTGAAAATACCTTATAATATGACGTAATATGCAGTGTATCATTGAAAATACCTTATAATAAATCGTAATATGCAGTGTATCATTGAGAGTACCTTATAATAAAACGTAATATGCAGTGTATCATTGAAAATACCTTATAATATAACGTAATATGCAGTGTGTCATTGAAAATACATTATAATATAACGTAATATGCGGTGTATCATTGAAAATACCTCATAATATAACGTAATATGCAGTGTATCATTGAAAATACCTTGTAATATATAGTAGTTTATCATTGAAAATACCTTATAATATAACGTAATATTCTGTGTATCATTGAAAATACCTTAGAATATATGGTAATTCTAGTCTATCAATGAAAATACCTTATAATATAACGTAATATGCAGTGTATCATTGAAAATTCCTTATAATATAACGTAATATGCAGAGTACCCTTGGAAATACCTTATAATATATCGTAATTTTTTAGTGTATCATTGGAAATACCTAATAATATAACGTAATATGCAGTGTATCATTGAAAATACCTTATAATAAAACGTAATATGCAGTGTATCATTGAAAATACCTTAGAATATATGGTAATTTGTAGTGTATCATTGAAAATACCTTGTAATATATAGTAGTTTATCATTGAAAATACCTTATAATATAACGTAATATTCTGTGTATCACTGAAAATACCTTATAATATAACGTAATATGCAGTGTATCATTGAAAATACCTTATAATATAACGTAATATGACGTGTATCATTGAAAATACTTTATAATATAACGTAATATGCAGTGTATCATTTAAAATACCTTATAATATAACGTAATATGCAGTGTATCATTGAAAATACCTTATAATATAACGTAATATGCAGTGTATCATTGAAAATACCTTATAATATAACGTAATATGCAGTGTATCATTGAAAATACCTTATAATATAACGTAATATGCAGTGTATCATTGAAAATACCTTATAATATAACGTAATATGCAGTGTATCATTGAAAATACCTTAGAATATATGGTAATTCTAGTCTATCAATGAAAATACCTTATAATATATCGCAATTTGTAGTGTATCATTGAAAATACCTTATAATATGACGTAATATGCAGTGTATCATTGAAAATACCTTATAATAAATCGTAATATGCAGTGTATCATTGAGAATACCTTATAATAAAACGTAATATGCAGTGTATCATTGAAAATACTTTATAATATAACGTAATATGCAGTGTATCATTTAAAATACCTTATAATATAACGTAATATGCAGTGTATCATTGAAAATACCTTATAATATAACGTAATATGCAGTGTATCATTGAAAATACATTATAATATAACGTAATATGCGGTGTATCATTGAAAATACCTTATAATATAACTTAATATGCAGTGTATCATTGAAAATACCTTGTAATATATAGTAGTTTATCATTGAAAATACCTTATAATATAACGTAATATTCTGTGTATCATTGAAAATACCTTATAATATAACGTAATATGCAGTGTATCATTGAAAATACCTTATAATATTTCGTAATATGCAGTGTATCATTGAAAATACCTTATAATATAACGTAATATGCAGTGTATCATTGAAAATACCTTATAATATAACGTAGTATGCAGTCTATCATGAAAAATACCTTATAAAATAATGTAATATGCAGTGTATCATTGAAAATACCTTATAATATAACGTGATATGCAGTGTATCATTGAAAATACTTTATAATATAACGAGATATGCAGTCTATCATTGAAAATACCTAATAATATAACGTAGTATGCAGTGTATCATTGAAAATACCCTATAATATAACGTAATATGCAGTGTATCATTGAAAATACATTATAATATAACGTAATATGCGGTGTATCATTGAAAATACCTTATAATATAACGTAATATGCAGTGTATCATTGAAAATACCTTGTAATATATAGTAGTTTATCATTGAAAATACCTTATAATATAACGTAATATTCTGTGTATCATTGAAAATACCTTAGAATATATGGTAATTCTAGTCTATCAATGAAAATACCTAATAATATAACGTAGTATGCAGTGTATCACTGAAAATACCTTATAATATAACGTAATATGACGTGTATCATTGAAAATACCTTATAATATAACGTAATATGACGTGTATCATTGAAAATACTTTATAATATAACGTAATATGCAGTGTATCATTTAAAATACCTTATAATATAACGTAATATGCAGTGTATCATTGAAAATACCTTATAATATAACGTAATAAGCAGTGTATCATTGAAAATACATTATAATATAACGTAATATGCGGTGTATCATTGAAAATACCTTATAATATAACGTAATATGCAGTGTATCATTGAAAATACCTTGTAATATATAGTAGTTTATCATTGAAAATACCTTATAATATAACGTAATATTCTGTGTATCATTGAAAATACCTTATAATATAACGTAATATGCAGTGTATCATTGAAAATACCTTATAATATTTCGTAATATGCAGTGTATCATTGAAAATACATTATAATATAACGTAATATGCAGTGTATCATTGAAAATACCTTATAATATAACGTAGTATGCAGTCTATCATGAAAAATACCTTATAAAATAATGTAATATGCAGTGTATCATTGAAAATACCTTATAATATAACGTGATATGCAGTGTATCATTGAAAATACTTTATAATATAACGAGATATGCAGTCTATCATTGAAAATACCTAATAATATAACGTAGTATGCAGTGTATCATTGAAAATACCCTATAATATAACGTAATATGCAGTGTATCATTGAAAAGACATTATAATATAACGTAATATGCGGTGTATCATTGAAAATACCTTATAATATAACGTAATATGCAGTGTATCATTGAAAATACCTTGTAATATATAGTAGTTTATCATTGAAAATACCTTATAATATAACGTAATATTCTGTGTATCATTGAAAATACCTTAGAATATATGGTAATTCTAGTCTATCAATGAAAATACCTTATAATATAACGTAATATGCAGTGTATCATTGAAAATACATTATAATATAACGTAATATGCGGTGTATCATTGAAAATACCTTATAATATAACGTAATATGCAGTGTATCATTGAAAATACCTTGTAATATATAGTAGTTTATCATTGAAAATACCTTATAATATAACGTAATATTCTGTGTATCATTGAAAATACCTTAGAATATATGGTAATTCTAGTCTATCAATGAAAATACCTTATAATATAACGTAATATGCAGTGTATCATTGAAAATTCCTTATAATATAACGTAATATGCAGAGTACCCTTGGAAATACCTTATAATATATCGTAATTTTTTAGTGTATCATTGGAAATACCTAATAATATAACGTAATATGCAGTGTATCATTGAAAATACCTTATAATAAAACGTAATATGCAGTGTATCATTGAAAATACCTTAGAATATATGGTAATTTGTAGTGTATCATTGAAAATACCTTGTAATATATAGTAGTTTATCATTGAAAATACCTTATAATATAGCGTAATATTCTGTGTATCACTGAAAATACCTTATAATATAACGTAATATGCAGTGTATCATTGAAAATACCTTATAATATAACGTAATTTGACGTGTATCATTGAAAATACTTTATAATATAACGTAATATGCAGTGTATCATTTAAAATACCTTATAATATAACGTAATATGCAGTGTATCATTGGAAATACCTTATAATATATGGTAATTTGTAGTGTATCAATGAAAATACCTTATAATATAACGTAATATGCAGTGTATCATTGAAAATAATTTATAATATATCGTAATTTGTAGTGTATCAATGACAATACCTTATAATATAAAGTAATATGCAGTGTATCATTGAAAATACCTTATAATATATCGTAATTTGTAGTGTATCATTGAAAATACCTTATAATATATAGTAGTTTATCAATGAAAATACCTTATAATATAACGTAATATGCAGTGTATCATTGAAAATACCTTATAATATAACGTAATATGCAGTGTATGATTGAAAATACCTTATAATATAACGTAATATGCGGTGTATCATTGAAAATACCGTAGAATATATGGTAATTCTAGTCTATCAATGAAAATACATTATAATATAAGGTAATATGCAGTGTATCATTGAAAATACCTTATAATATAACGTAATATGCAGTGTATCATTGAAAATACCTTATAATATAGCGTAATATTCTGTGTATCACTGAAAATACCTTATAATATAACGTAATATGCAGTGTATCATTGAAAATACCTTATAATATAACGTAATTTGACGTGTATCATTGAAAATACTTTATAATATAACGTAATATGCAGTGTATCATTTAAAATACCTTATAATATAACGTAATATGCAGTGTATCATTGGAAATACCTTATAATATATGGTAATTTGTAGTGTATCAATGAAAATACCTTATAATATAACGTAATATGCAGTGTATCATTGAAAATAATTTATAATATATCGTAATTTGTAGTGTATCAATGACAATACCTTATAATATAAAGTAATATGCAGTGTATCATTGAAAATACCTTATAATATATCGTAATTTGTAGTGTATCATTGAAAATACCTTATAATATATAGTAGTTTATCAATGAAAATACCTTATAATATAACGTAATATGCAGTGTATCATTGAAAATACCTTATAATATAACGTAATATGCAGTGTATCATTGAAAATACCTTATAATATAACGTAATATGCGGTGTATCATTGAAAATACCGTAGAATATATGGTAATTCTAGTCTATCAATGAAAATACATTATAATATAAGGTAATATGCAGTGTATCATTGAAAATACCTTATAATATAACGTAATATGCAGTGTATCATTGAAAATACCTTATAATATAACGTAATATGCAGTGTATCATTGAAAATACCTTATAATATAACGTAATATGCGGTGTATCATTGAAAATACCGTAGAATATATGGTAATTCTAGTCTATCAATGAAAATACATTATAATATAAGGTAATATGCAGTGTATCATTGAAAATACCTTATAATATAACGTAATATGCAGTGTATCATTGGAAATACCTTATAATATATAGTAATTTTTTAGTGTATCATTGAAAATACCTAATAATATAACGTAATATGCAGTGCATCATTGAAAATACCTTATAATATAACGTAATATTCTGTGTATCATTGAAAATACCTTATAATATAACGTAATATGCAGTGTATCATTGAAAATACCTTATAATATAACGTAATATGCAGTGTATCATTGAAAATACCTTATAATATAACGTAATATGCAGTGTATCATTGAAAATACATTATAATATAACGTAATATGCGGTGTATCATTGAAAATACCTTATAATATAACTTAATATGCAGTGTATCATTGAAAATACCTTGTAATATATAGTAGTTAATCATTGAAAATACCTTATAATATAACGTAATATTCTGTGTATCATTGAAAATACCTTATAATATAACGTAATATGCAGTGTATCATTGAAAATACCTTATAATATTTCGTAATATGCAGTGTATCATTGAAAATACCTTATAATATAACGTAATATGCAGTGTATCATTGAAAATACCTTATAATATAACGTAGTATGCAGTCTATCATGAAAAATACCTTATAAAATAATGTAATATGCAGTGTATCATTGAAAATACCTTATAATATAACGTGATATGCAGTGTATCATTGAAAATACCTTATAATATAACGAGATATGCAGTCTATCATTGAAAATACCTAATAATATAACGTAGTATGCAGTGTATCATTGAAAATACCCTATAATATAACGTAATATGCAGTGTATCATTGAAAATACCTTGTAATATATAGTAGTTTATCATTGAAAATACCTTATAATATAACGTAATATTCTGTGTATCACTGAAAATACCTTATAATATAACGTAATATGCAGTGCATCATTGAAAATACCTTATAATATAACGTAATATTCTGTGTATCATTGAAAATACCTTATAATATAACGTAATATGCAGTGTATCATTGAAAATACCTTATAATATAACGTAATATGCAGTGTATCATTGAAAATACCTTATAATATAACGTAATATGCAGTGTATCATTGAAAATACATTATAATATAACGTAATATGCGGTGTATCATTGAAAATACCTTATAATATAACTTAATATGCAGTGTATCATTGAAAATACCTTGTAATATATAGTAGTTTATCATTGAAAATACCTTATAATATAACGTAATATTCTGTGTATCATTGAAAATACCTTATAATATAACGTAATATGCAGTGTATCATTGAAAATACCTTATAATATTTCGTAATATGCAGTGTATCATTGAAAATACCTTATAATATAACGTAATATGCAGTGTATCATTTAAAATACCTTATAATATAACGTAATATGCAGTGTATCATTGAAAATACCTTATAATATAACGTAATATGCAGTGTATCATTGAAAATACCTTATAATAAAACGTAATATGCAATGTATCATTGAAAATACCTTATAATAAAACGTAATATGCAGTGTATCATTGAAAATACCTTGTAATATATCGTAATTTGTAGTGTATCATTGGAAATACCTTATAATATTTAGTAGTTTATCATTGAAAATACCTTATTATAAAACGTAATATTGTGTGTATCATTGAAAATACCTTATTATAAAACGTAATATTGTGTGTATCATTGAAAATACCTTATAATATAACGTAATATGTAGTGTATCATTGAAAATACCTTATAATATGACGTAATATGCAGTGTATCATTGTAAATACCTTATAATAAATCGTAATATGCAGTGTATCATTGAGAATACCTTATAATAAAACGTAATATGCCGTGTATCATTGAAAATACCTAATAATATAACGTAATATGCAGTGTATCATTGAAAATACATTATAATATAACGTAATATGCGGTGTATCATTGAAAATACCTTATAATATATCGTAATTTGTAGTGTATCATTGAAAATACCTTATAATATATGGTAATTGTAGTCTATCAATGAAAAAATCTTATAATATAACGTAATATGCAGTGTATCAGTGAAAATACCTTATAATATATCGTAATTTGTAGTGTATCATTGAAAATACCTTATAATATATAGTAGTTTATCATTGAAAATACCTTATAATATATAGTAGTTTATCATTGAAAATACCTTATAATATAACGTAATATGCTGTGTATCATTGAAAATACCTTATAATATATCGTAATTTGTAGTGTATCAATGAAAATACCTTATAATATAAAGTAATATGCAGTGTATCATTGAAAATACCTTATAATATATCGTAATTTGTAGTGTATCATTGAAAATACCTTATAATATATGGTAATATGCAGTGTATCATTGGAAATACCTTATAATATATCGAAATTTTTTAGTGTATCATTGAAAATACCTTATAATATATGGTAATTTGTAGTGTATCAATGAAAATACCTTATAATATAACGTAATATGCAGTGTATCATTGAAAATACCTTATAATATAACGTAATATACAGTGTATCATTGAAAATACCTTATAATATAACGTAATATGCAGTGTATCATTGAAAATACCTTAGAATATATCGTAATTTGTAGTGTATCATTGAAAATACCTTATAATATATAGTAGTTTATCATTGAAAATACCTTATAATATAACGTGATCTGCTGTGTATCATTGAAAATACCTTATAATATATCGCAATTTGTAGTGTATCAATGAAAATACCGTATAATATAACGTAATATGCAGTGTATCATTGAAAATACCTTATAATATAACGTAATATGCAGTGTATCATTGAAAATACCTTATAATATAACGTAATATGCAGTGTATCATTGAAAATACCTTATAATATAACGTAATATGCAGTGTATCATTGAAAATACCTTATAATATATAGTAGTTTATCATTGAAAATACCTTATAATATAACGTAATCTGCTGTGTATCATTGAAAATACCTTATAATATATCGCAATTTGTAGTGTATCAATGAAAATACCGTATAATATAACGTAATATGCAGTGTATCATTGAAAATACCTTATAATATAACGTAATATGCAGTGTATCCTTGAAAATACCTTATAATATATAGTAGTTTATCATTGAAAATACCTTATAATATAACGTAATCTGCTGTGTATTATTGAAAATACCTTATAATATATCGCAATTTGTAGTGTATCAATGAAAATACCGTATAATATAACGTAATATGCAGTGTATCATTGAAAATACCTTATAATATAACGTAATATGCAGTGTATCATTGAAAATACCTTATAATATAACGTAATATGCAGTGTATCATTGAAAATACCTTATAATATAACGTAATATGCAGTGTATCATTGAAAATACCTTAGAATATATGGTAATTCTAGTCTATCAATGAAAATACCTTATAATATATCGCAATTTGTAGTGTATCATTGAAAATACCTATTAATATGACGTAATATGCAGTGTATCATTGAAAATACCTTATAATAAATCGTAATATGCAGTGTATCATTGAGAATACCTTATAATAAAACGTAATATGCAGTGTATCATTGAAAATACCTTATAATATAACGTAATATGCAGTGTGTCATTGAAAATACATTATAATATAACGTAATATGCGGTGTATCATTGAAAATACCTCATAATATAACGTAATATGCAGTGTATCATTGAAAATACCTTGTAATATATAGTAGTTTATCATTGAAAATACCTTATAATATAACGTAATATTCTGTGTATCATTGAAAATACCTTAGAATATATGGTAATTCTAGTCTATCAATGAAAATACCTTATAATATAACGTAATATGCAGTGTATCATTGAAAATTCCTTATAATATAACGTAATATGCAGAGTACCCTTGGAAATACCTTATAATATATCGTAATTTTTTAGTGTATCATTGGAAATACCTAATAATATAACGTAATATGCAGTGTATCATTGAAAATACCTTATAATAAAACGTAATATGCAGTGTATCATTGAAAATACCTTAGAATATATGGTAATTTGTAGTGTATCATTGAAAATACCTTGTAATATATAGTAGTTTATCATTGAAAATACCTTATAATATAACGTAATATTCTGTGTATCACTGAAAATACCTTATAATATAACGTAATATGCAGTGTATCATTGAAAATACCTTATAATATAACGTAATATGACGTGTATCATTGAAAATACTTTATAATATAACGTAATATGCAGTGTATCATTTAAAATACCTTATAATATAACGTAATATGCAGTGTATCATTGAAAATACCTTATAATATAACGTAATATGCAGTGTATCATTGAAAATACCTTATAATATAACGTAATATGCAGTGTATCATTGAAAATACCTTATAATATAACGTAATATGCAGTGTATCATTGAAAATACCTTATAATATAACGTAATATGCAGTGTATCATTGAAAATACCTTAGAATATATGGTAATTCTAGTCTATCAATGAAAATACCTTATAATATATCGCAATTTGTAGTGTATCATTGAAAATACCTTATAATATAACGTAATATGCAGTGTATCATTGAAAATACCTTATAATAAATCGTAATATGCAGTGTATCATTGAGAATACCTTATAATAAAACGTAATATGCAGTGTATCATTGAAAATACCTTATAATATAACGTAATATGCAGTGTGTCATTGAAAATACATTATAATATAACGTAATATGCGGTGTATCATTGAAAATACCTCATAATATAACGTAATATGCAGTGTATCATTGAAAATACCTTGTAATATATAGTAGTTTATCATTGAAAATACCTTATAATATAACGTAATATTCTGTGTATCATTGAAAATACCTTAGAATATATGGTAATTCTAGTCTATCAATGAAAATACCTTATAATATAACGTAATATGCAGTGTATCATTGAAAATTCCTTATAATATAACGTAATATGCAGAGTACCCTTGGAAATACCTTGTAATATATCGTAATTTTTTAGTGTATCATTGGAAATACCTAATAATATAACGTAATATGCAGTGTATCATTGAAAATACCTTATAATAAAACGTAATATGCAGTGTATCATTGAAAATACCTTAGAATATATGGTAATTTGTAGTGTATCATTGAAAATACCTTGTAATATATAGTAGTTTATCATTGAAAATACCTTATAATATAACGTAATATTCTGTGTATCACTGAAAATACCTTATAATATAACGTAATATGCAGTGTATCATTGAAAATACCTTATAATATAACGTAATATGACGTGTATCATTGAAAATACTTTATAATATAACGTAATATGCAGTGTATCATTTAAAATACCTTATAATATAACGTAATATGCAGTGTATCATTGAAAATACCTTATAATATAACGTAATATGCAGTGTATCATTGAAAATACATTATAATATAACGTAATATGCGGTGTATCATTGAAAATACCTTATAATATAACTTAATATGCAGTGTATCATTGAAAATACCTTGTAATATATAGTAGTTTATCATTGAAAATACCTTATAATATAACGTAATATTCTGTGTATCATTGAAAATACCTTATAATATAACGTAATATGCAGTGTATCATTGAAAATACCTTATAATATTTCGTAATATGCAGTGTATCATTGAAAATACCTTATAATATAACGTAATATGCGGTGTATCATTGAAAATACCTTATAATATAACGTAATATGCAGTGTATCATTGAAAATACCTTGTAATATATAGTAGTTTATCATTGAAAATACCTTATAATATAACGTGATATGCAGTGTATCATTGAAAATACCTTATAATATAACGAGATATGCAGTCTATCATTGAAAATACCTAATAATATAACGTAGTATGCAGTGTATCATTGAAAAATACCTTATAAAATAATGTAATATGCAGTGTATCATTGAAAATACCTTATAATATAACGTGATATGCAGTGTATCATTGAAAATACTTTATAATATAACGAGATATGCAGTCTATCATTGAAAATACCTAATAATATAACGTAGTATGCAGTGTATCATTGAAAATACCCTATAATATAACGTAATATGCAGTGTATCATTGAAAATACCTTATAATATAACGTAATATGCAGTGTATCATTGAAAATACCTTATAATATAACGTAATATGCAGTGTATCATTGAAAATACCTTGTAATATATAGTAGTTTATCATTGAAAATACCTTATAATATAACGTAATATTCTGTGTATCATTGAAAATACCTTAGAATATATGGTAATTCTAGTCTATCAATGAAAATACCTAATAATATAACGTAGTATGCAGTGTATCACTGAAAATACCTTATAATATAACGTAATATGACGTGTATCATTGAAAATACCTTATAATATAACGTAATATGACGTGTATCATTGAAAATACTTTATAATATAACGTAATATGCAGTGTATCATTTAAAATACCTTATAATATAACGTAATATGCAGTGTATCATTGAAAATACCTTATAATATAACGTAATAAGCAGTGTATCATTGAAAATACATTATAATATAACGTAATATGCGGTGTATCATTGAAAATACCTTATAATATAACGTAATATGCAGTGTATCATTGAAAATACCTTGTAATATATAGTAGTTTATCATTGAAAATACCTTATAATATAACGTAATATTCTGTGTATCATTGAAAATACCTTATAATATAACGTAATATGCAGTGTATCATTGAAAATACCTTATAATATTTCGTAATATGCAGTGTATCATTGAAAATACCTTATAATATAACGTAATATGCAGTGTATCATTGAAAATACCTTATAATATAACGTAGTATGCAGTCTATCATGAAAAATACCTTATAAAATAATGTAATATGAAGTGTATCATTGAAAATACCTTATAATATAACGTGATATGCAGTGTATCATTGAAAATACTTTATAATATAACGAGATATGCAGTCTATCATTGAAAATACCTAATAATATAACGTAGTATGCAGTGTATCATTGAAAATACCCTATAATATAACGTAATATGCAGTGTATCATTGAAAATACATTATAATATAACGTAATATGCGGTGTATCATTGAAAATACCTTATAATATAACGTAATATGCAGTGTATCATTGAAAATACCTTGTAATATATAGTAGTTTATCATTGAAAATACCTTATAATATAACGTAATATTCTGTGTATCATTGAAAATACCTTAGAATATATGGTAATTCTAGTCTATCAATGAAAATACCTTATAATATAACGTAATATGCAGTGTATCATTGAAAATACATTATAATATAACGTAATATGCGGTGTATCATTGAAAATACCTTATAATATAACGTAATATGCAGTGTATCATTGAAAATACCTTGTAATATATAGTAGTTTATCATTGAAAATACCTTATAATATAACGTAATATTCTGTGTATCATTGAAAATACCTTAGAATATATGGTAATTCTAGTCTATCAATGAAAATACCTTATAATATAACGTAATATGCAGTGTATCATTGAAAATTCCTTATAATATAACGTAATATGCAGAGTACCCTTGGAAATACCTTATAATATATCGTAATTTTTTAGTGTATCATTGGAAATACCTAATAATATAACGTAATATGCAGTGTATCATTGAAAATACCTTATAATAAAACGTAATATGCAGTGTATCATTGAAAATACCTTAGAATATATGGTAATTTGTAGTGTATCATTGAAAATACCTTGTAATATATAGTAGTTTATCATTGAAAATACCTTATAATATAGCGTAATATTCTGTGTATCACTGAAAATACCTTATAATATAACGTAATATGCAGTGTATCATTGAAAATACCTTATAATATAACGTAATTTGACGTGTATCATTGAAAATACTTTATAATATAACGTAATATGCAGTGTATCATTTAAAATACCTTATAATATAACGTAATATGCAGTGTATCATTGGAAATACCTTATAATATATGGTAATTTGTAGTGTATCAATGAAAATACCTTATAATATAACGTAATATGCAGTGTATCATTGAAAATAATTTATAATATATCGTAATTTGTAGTGTATCAATGACAATACCTTATAATATAAAGTAATATGCAGTGTATCATTGAAAATACCTTATAATATATCGTAATTTGTAGTGTATCATTGAAAATACCTTATAATATATAGTAGTTTATCAATGAAAATACCTTATAATATAACGTAATATGCAGTGTATCATTGAAAATACCTTATAATATAACGTAATATGCAGTGTATCATTGAAAATACCTTATAATATAACGTAATATGCGGTGTATCATTGAAAATACCGTAGAATATATGGTAATTCTAGTCTATCAATGAAAATACATTATAATATAAGGTAATATGCAGTGTATCATTGAAAATACCTTATAATATAACGTAATATGCAGTGTATCATTGAAAATACCTTATAATATAACGTAATATGCAGTGTATCATTGAAAATACCTTATAATATAACGTAATATGCGGTGTATCATTGAAAATACCGTAGAATATATGGTAATTCTAGTCTATCAATGAAAATACATTATAATATAAGGTAATATGCAGTGTATCATTGAAAATACCTTAGAATATAACGTAATATGCAGTGTATCATTGGAAATACCTTATAATATATAGTAATTTTTTAGTGTATCATTGAAAATACCTAATAATATAACGTAATATGCAGTGTATCATTGAAAATACCTTATAATATAACGTAATATTCTGTGTATCATTGAAAATACCTTATAATATAACGTAATATGCAGTGTATCATTGAAAATACCTTATAATATAACGTAATATGCAGTGTATCATTGAAAATACCTTATAATATAACGTAATATGCAGTGTATCATTGAAAATACATTATAATATAACGTAATATGCGGTGTATCATTGAAAATACCTTATAATATAACTTAATATGCAGTGTATCATTGAAAATACCTTGTAATATATAGTAGTTAATCATTGAAAATACCTTATAATATAACGTATATTCTGTGTATCATTGAAAATACCTTATAATATAACGTAATATGCAGTGTATCATTGAAAATACCTTATAATATTTCGTAATATGCAGTGTATCATTGAAAATACCTTATAATATAACGTAATATGCAGTGTATCATTGAAAATACCTTATAATATAACGTAGTATGCAGTCTATCATGAAAAATACCTTATAAAATAATGTAATATGCAGTGTATCATTGAAAATACCTTATAATATAACGTGATATGCAGTGTATCATTGAAAATACCTTATAATATAACGAGATATGCAGTCTATCATTGAAAATACCTAATAATATAACGTAGTATGCAGTGTATCATTGAAAATACCCTATAATAAAACGTAATATGCAGTGTATCATTGAAAATACCTTGTAATATATAGTAGTTTATCATTGAAAATACCTTATAATATAACGTAATATTCTGTGTATCACTGAAAATACCTTATAATATCAACGTAATATGCAGTGCATCATTGAAAATACCTTATAATATAACGTAATATTCTGTGTATCATTGAAAATACCTTATAATATAACGTAATATGCAGTGTATCATTGAAAATACCTTATAATATAACGTAATATGCAGTGTATCATTGAAAATACCTTATAATATAACGTAATATGCAGTGTATCATTGAAAATACATTATAATATAACGTAATATGCGGTGTATCATTGAAAATACCTTATAATATAACTTAATATGCAGTGTATCATTGAAAATACCTTGTAATATATAGTAGTTTATCATTGAAAATACCTTATAATATAACGTAATATTCTGTGTATCATTGAAAATACCTTATAATATAACGTAATATGCAGTGTATCATTGAAAATACCTTATAATATTTCGTAATATGCAGTGTATCATTGAAAATACCTTATAATATAACGTAATATGCAGTGTATCATTTAAAATACCTTATAATATAACGTAATATGCAAGTGTATCATTGGAAATACCTTATACTATATGGTATTTGTAGTGTATCAATGAAAATACCTTATAATATAACGTAATATGCAGTGTATCATTGAAAATAATTTATAATATATCGTAATTTGTAGTGTATCAATGACAATACCTTATAATATAAAGTAATATGCAGTGTATCATTGAAAATACCTTATAATATTTCGTAATATGCAGTGTATCATTGAAAATACCTTATAATATAACGTAATATGCAGTGTATCATTTAAAATACCTTATAATATAACGTAATATGCAGTGTATCATTGGAAATACCTTATAATATATGGTAATTTGTAGTGTATCAATGAAAATACCTTATAATATAACGTAATATGCAGTGTATCATTGAAAATAATTTATAATATATCGTAATTTGTAGTGTATCAATGACAATACCTTATAATATAAAGTAATATGCAGTGTATCATTGGAAATACCTTATAATATATAGTAATTTTTTAGTGTATCATTGAAAATACCTAATAATATAACGTAATATGCAGTGCATCATTGAAAATACCTTATAATATAACGTAATATGCAGTGTATCATTGAAAATACCTTATAATATAACGTAATATGCAGTGTATCATTGAAAATAATTTATAATATAACGTAATATGCAGTAATTCATTGAAAATACTTTATAATATAACGTAATATGCAGTGTATCATTGAAAATACTTTATAATATAACGTAATATGCAGTCTATCATTGAAAATACCTTATAATATAATGTAATATGCAGTCTATCATTGAAAATACCTCATAATATAACATAATAAGCAGTGTATCATTGAAAATACCTTATAATATAACGTAATATGCAGTAATTCATTGAAAATACTTTATAATATAACGTAATATGCAGTGTATCATTGAAAATACCTCATAATATAACATAATAAGCAGTGTATCATTGAAAATACCTTATAATATAACGTAATATGCAGTAATTCATTGAAAATACTTTATAATATAACGTAATATGCAGTGTATCATTGAAAATACCTCATAATATAACGTAATATGCAGTCTATCATTGAAAATACCTTATAATATAATGTAATATGCAGTCTATCATTGAAAATACCTTATAATATAACGTAATATGCAGTGTATCATTGAAAATACCTTGTAATATATAGTAATTTATCATTGAAAATACCTTATAATATAACGTAATATTCTGTGTATCATTGAAAATACCTTATAATATAACGTAATATGCAGTGTATCATTGAAAATACCTTATAATATTTCGTAATATGCAGTGTATCATTGAAAATACCTTATAATATAACGTAATATGCAGTGTATCATTGAAAATACCTTATAATATAACGTAATATGCAGTGTATGATTGAAAATACCTTATAATATAACGTAATATGCGGTGTATCATTGAAAATACCGTAGAATATATGGTAATTCTAGTCTATCAATGAAAATACATTATAATATAAGGTAATATGCAGTGTATCATTGAAAATACCTTATAATATAACGTAATATGCAGTGTATCATTGAAAATACCTTATAATATAACGTAATATGCAGTGTATCATTGAAAATACCTTATAATATAACGTAATATGCGGTGTATCATTGAAAATACCGTAGAATATATGGTAATTCTAGTCTATCAATGAAAATACATTATAATATAAGGTAATATGCAGTGTATCATTGAAAATACCTTAGAATATAACGTAATATGCAGTGTATCATTGGAAATACCTTATAATATATAGTAATTTTTTAGTGTATCATTGAAAATACCTAATAATATAACGTAATATGCAGTGCATCATTGAAAATACCTTATAATATAACGTAATATTCTGTGTATCATTGAAAATACCTTATAATATAACGTAATATGCAGTGTATCATTGAAAATACCTTATAATATAACGTAATATGCAGTGTATCATTGAAAATACCTTATAATATAACGTAATATGCAGTGTATCATTGAAAATACCTTATAATATAACGTAATATGCGGTGTATCATTGAAAATACCTTATAATATAACTTAATATGCAGTGTATCATTGAAAATACCTTGTAATATATAGTAGTTAATCATTGAAAATACCTTATAATATAACGTAATATTCTGTGTATCATTGAAAATACCTTATAATATAACGTAATATGCAGTGTATCATTGAAAATACCTTATAATATTTCGTAATATGCAGTGTATCATTGAAAATACCTTATAATATAACGTAATATGCAGTGTATCATTGAAAATACCTTATAATATAACGTAGTATGCAGTCTATCATGAAAAATACCTTATAAAATAATGTAATATGCAGTGTATCATTGAAAATACCTTATAATATAACGTGATATGCAGTGTATCATTGAAAATACCTTATAATATAACGAGATATGCAGTCTATCATTGAAAATACCTAATAATATAACGTAGTATGCAGTGTATCATTGAAAATACCCTATAATATAACGTAATATGCAGTGTATCATTGAAAATACCTTGTAATATATAGTAGTTTATCATTGAAAATACCTTATAATATAACGTAATATTCTGTGTATCACTGAAAATACCTTATAATATAACGTAATATGCAGTGCATCATTGAAAATACCTTATAATATAACGTAATATTCTGTGTATCATTGAAAATACCTTATAATATAACGTAATATGCAGTGTATCATTGAAAATACCTTATAATATAACGTAATATGCAGTGTATCATTGAAAATACCTTATAATATAACGTAATATGCAGTGTATCATTGAAAATACATTATAATATAACGTAATATGCGGTGTATCATTGAAAATACCTTATAATATAACTTAATATGCAGTGTATCATTGAAAATACCTTGTAATATATAGTAGTTTATCATTGAAAATACCTTATAATATAACGTAATATTCTGTGTATCATTGAAAATACCTTATAATAAAACGTAATATGCAGTGTATCATTGAAAATACCTTATAATATATCGTAATATGCAGTGTATCATTGAAAATACCTTATAATATAACGTAATATGCAGTGTATCATTTAAAATACCTTATAATATAACGTAATATGCAGTGTATCATTGGAAATACCTTATAATATATGGTAATTTGTAGTGTATCAATGAAAATACCTTATAATATAACGTAATATGCAGTGTATCATTGAAAATAATTTATAATATATCGTAATTTGTAGTGTATCAATGACAATACCTTATAATATAAAGTAATATGCAGTGTATCATTGAAAATACCTTATAATATTTCGTAATATGCAGTGTATCATTGAAAATACCTTATAATATAACGTAATATGCAGTGTATCATTTAAAATACCTTATAATATAACGTAATATGCAGTGTATCATTGGAAATACCTTATAATATATGGTAATTTGTAGTGTATCAATGAAAATACCTTATAATATAACGTAATATGCAGTGTATCATTGAAAATAATTTATAATATATCGTAATTTGTAGTGTATCAATGACAATACCTTATAATATAAAGTAATATGCAGTGTATCATTGGAAATACCTTATAATATATAGTAATTTTTTAGTGTATCATTGAAAATACCTAATAATATAACGTAATATGCAGTGCATCATTGAAAATACCTTATAATATAACGTAATATGCAGTGTATCATTGAAAATACCTTATAATATAACGTAATATGCAGTGTATCATTGAAAATAATTTATAATATAACGTAATATGCAGTAATTCATTGAAAATACTTTATAATATAACGTAATATGCAGTGTATCATTGAAAATACTTTATAATATAACGTAATATGCAGTCTATCATTGAAAATACCTTATAATATAATGTAATATGCAGTCTATCATTGAAAATACCTCATAATATAACATAATAAGCAGTGTATCATTGAAAATACCTTATAATATAACGTAATATGCAGTAATTCATTGAAAATACTTTATAATATAACGTAATATGCAGTGTATCATTGAAAATACCTCATAATATAACATAATAAGCAGTGTATCATTGAAAATACCTTATAATATAACGTAATATGCAGTAATTCATTGAAAATACTTTATAATATAACGTAATATGCAGTGTATCATTGAAAATACCTCATAATATAACGTAATATGCAGTCTATCATTGAAAATACCTTATAATATAATGTAATATGCAGTCTATCATTGAAAATACCTTATAATATAACGTAATATGCAGTGTATCATTGAAAATACCTTGTAATATATAGTAATTTATCATTGAAAATACCTTATAATATAACGTAATATTCTGTGTATCATTGAAAATACCTTATAATATAACGTAATATGCAGTGTATCATTGAAAATACCTTATAATATTTCGTAATATGCAGTGTATCATTGAAAATACCTTATAATATAACGTAATATGCAGTGTATCATTGAAAATACATTATAATATAACGTAATATGCGGTGTATCATTGAAAATACCTTATAATATAACGTAATATGCAGTGTATCATTGAAAATACCTTAGAATATATGGTAATTGTAGTCTATCAATGAAAAAACCTTATAATATAACGTAATATGCAGTGTATCAGTGAAAATACCTTATAATATATCGTAATTTGTAGTGTATCATTGAAAATACCTTATAATATATAGTAGTTTATCATTGAAAATACCTTATAATATATAGTAGTTTATCATTGAAAATACCTTATAATATAACGTAATATGCTGTGTATCATTGAAAATACCTTATAATATATCGTAATTTGTAGTGTATCAATGAAAATACCTTATAATATAAAGTAATATGCAGTGTATCATTGAAAATACCTTATAATATATCGTAATTTTTTAGTGTATCATTGAAAATACCTTATAATATATGGTAATATGCAGTGTATCATTGGAAATACCTTATAATATATCGAAATTTTTTAGTGTATCATTGAAAATACCTTATAATATATGGTAATTTGTAGTGTATCAATGAAAATACCTTATAATATAACGTAATATGCAGTGTATCATTGAAAATACCTTATAATATAACGTAATATGCAGTGTATCATTGAAAATACCTTATAATATAACGTAATATGCAGTGTATCATTGAAAATACCTTAAAATATATGGTAATTCTAGTCTATCAATGAAAATACCTTATAATATAACGTAATATGCAGTGTATCAGTGAAAATACCTTATAATATATCGTAATTTGTAGTGTATCATTGAAAATACCTTATAATATATAGTAGTTTATCATTGAAAATACCTTATAATATAACGTGATCTGCTGTGTATCATTGAAAATACCTTATAATATATCGCAATTTGTAGTGTATCAATGAAAATACCGTATAATATAACGTAATATGCAGTGTATCATTGAAAATACCTTATAATATAACGTAATATGCAGTGTATCATTGAAAATACCTTATAATATAACGTAATATGCAGTGTATCATTGAAAATACCTTATAATAAAACGTAATATGCAATGTATCATTGAAAATACCTTATAATAAAACGTAATATGCAGTGTATCATTGAAAATACCTTGTAATATATCGTAATTTGTAGTGTATCATTGGAAATACCTTATAATATTTAGTAGTTTATCATTGAAAATACCTTATTATAAAACGTAATATTGTGTGTATCATTGAAAATACCTTATTATAAAACGTAATATTGTGTGTATCATTGAAAATACCTTATAATATAACGTAATATGTAGTGTATCATTGAAAATACCTTATAATATGACGTAATATGCAGTGTATCATTGTAAATACCTTATAATAAATCGTAATATGCAGTGTATCATTGAGAATACCTTATAATAAAACGTAATATGCCGTGTATCATTGAAAATACCTAATAATATAACGTAATATGCAGTGTATCATTGAAAATACATTATAATATAACGTAATATGCGGTGTATCATTGAAAATACCTTATAATATATCGTAATTTGTAGTGTATCATTGAAAATACCTTATAATATATGGTAATTGTAGTCTATCAATGAAAAAATCTTATAATATAACGTAATATGCAGTGTATCAGTGAAAATACCTTATAATATATCGTAATTTGTAGTGTATCATTGAAAATACCTTATAATATATAGTAGTTTATCATTGAAAATACCTTATAATATATAGTAGTTTATCATTGAAAATACCTTATAATATAACGTAATATGCTGTGTATCATTGAAAATACCTTATAATATATCGTAATTTGTAGTGTATCAATGAAAATACCTTATAATATAAAGTAATATGCAGTGTATCATTGAAAATACCTTATAATATATCGTAATTTGTAGTGTATCATTGAAAATACCTTATAATATATGGTAATATGCAGTGTATCATTGGAAATACCTTATAATATATCGAAATTTTTTAGTGTATCATTGAAAATACCTTATAATATATGGTAATTTGTAGTGTATCAATGAAAATACCTTATAATATAACGTAATATGCAGTGTATCATTGAAAATACCTTATAATATAACGTAATATACAGTGTATCATTGAAAATACCTTATAATATAACGTAATATGCAGTGTATCATTGAAAATACCTTAGAATATATCGTAATTTGTAGTGTATCATTGAAAATACCTTATAATATATAGTAGTTTATCATTGAAAATACCTTATAATATAACGTGATCTGCTGTGTATCATTGAAAATACCTTATAATATATCGCAATTTGTAGTGTATCAATGAAAATACCGTATAATATAACGTAATATGCAGTGTATCATTGAAAATACCTTATAATATAACGTAATATGCAGTGTATCATTGAAAATACCTTATAATATAACGTAATATGCAGTGTATCATTGAAAATACCTTATAATATAACGTAATATGCAGTGTATCATTGAAAATACCTTATAATATATAGTAGTTTATCATTGAAAATACCTTATAATATAACGTAATCTGCTGTGTATCATTGAAAATACCTTATAATATATCGCAATTTGTAGTGTATCAATGAAAATACCGTATAATATAACGTAATATGCAGTGTATCATTGAAAATACCTTATAATATAACGTAATATGCAGTGTATCCTTGAAAATACCTTATAATATATAGTAGTTTATCATTGAAAATACCTTATAATATAACGTAATCTGCTGTGTATTATTGAAAATACCTTATAATATATCGCAATTTGTAGTGTATCAATGAAAATACCGTATAATATAACGTAATATGCAGTGTATCATTGAAAATACCTTATAATATAACGTAATATGCAGTGTATCATTGAAAATACCTTATAATATAACGTAATATGCAGTGTATCATTGAAAATACCTTATAATATAACGTAATATGCAG
The DNA here is from genome assembly GCA_916610255.1 of Lasioglossum lativentre. Lineage (NCBI taxonomy): Eukaryota > Metazoa > Arthropoda > Insecta > Hymenoptera > Halictidae > Lasioglossum > Lasioglossum lativentre. The sequence continues at coordinate 183,936 of CAKAJI010000465.1, forward strand.
TGTATCATTGAAAATACCTTAGAATATATGGTAATTCTAGTCTATCAATGAAAATACCTTATAATATATCGCAATTTGTAGTGTATCATTGAAAATACCTATTAATATGACGTAATATGCAGTGTATCATTGAAAATACCTTATAATAAATCGTAATATGCAGTGTATCATTGAGAATACCTTATAATAAAACGTAATATGCAGTGTATCATTGAAAATACCTTATAATATAACGTAATATGCAGTGTGTCATTGAAAATACATTATAATATAACGTAATATGCGGTGTATCATTGAAAATACCTCATAATATAACGTAATATGCAGTGTATCATTGAAAATACCTTGTAATATATAGTAGTTTATCATTGAAAATACCTTATAATATAACGTAATATTCTGTGTATCATTGAAAATACCTTAGAATATATGGTAATTCTAGTCTATCAATGAAAATACCTTATAATATAACGTAATATGCAGTGTATCATTGAAAATTCCTTATAATATAACGTAATATGCAGAGTACCCTTGGAAATACCTTATAATATATCGTAATTTTTTAGTGTATCATTGGAAATACCTAATAATATAACGTAATATGCAGTGTATCATTGAAAATACCTTATAATAAAACGTAATATGCAGTGTATCATTGAAAATACCTTAGAATATATGGTAATTTGTAGTGTATCATTGAAAATACCTTGTAATATATAGTAGTTTATCATTGAAAATACCTTATAATATTACGTTATATTCTGTGTATCACTGAAAATACCTTATAATATAACGTAATATGCAGTGTATCATTGAAAATACCTTATAATATAACGTAATATGACGTGTATCATTTAAAATACTTTATAATATAACGTAATATGCAGTGTATCATTTAAAATACCTTATAATATAACGTAATATGCAGTGTATCATTGAAAATACCTTATAATATAACGTAATATGCAGTGTATCATTGAAAATACCTTATAATATAACGTAATATGCAGTGTATCATTGAAAATACCTTATAATATAACGTAATATGCAGTGTATCATTGAAAATACCTTATAATATAACGTAATATGCAGTGTATCATTGAAAATACCTTAGAATATATGGTAATTCTAGTCTATCAATGAAAATACCTTATAATATATCGCAATTTGTAGTGTATCATTGAAAATACCTTATAATATGACGTAATATGCAGTGTATCATTGAAAATACCTTATAATAAATCGTAATATGCAGTGTATCATTGAGAATACCTTATAATAAAACGTAATATGCAGTGTATCATTGAAAATACCTTATAATATAACGTAATATGCAGTGTGTCATTGAAAATACATTATAATATAACGTAATATGCGGTGTATCATTGAAAATACCTCATAATATAACGTAATATGCAGTGTATCATTGAAAATACCTTGTAATATATAGTAGTTTATCATTGAAAATACCTTATAATATAACGTAATATTCTGTGTATCATTGAAAATACCTTAGAATATATGGTAATTCTAGTCTATCAATGAAAATACCTTATAATATAACGTAATATGCAGTGTATCATTGAAAATTCCTTATAATATAACGTAATATGCAGAGTACCCTTGGAAATACCTTGTAATATATCGTAATTTTTTAGTGTATCATTGGAAATACCTAATAATATAACGTAATATGCAGTGTATCATTGAAAATACCTTATAATAAAACGTAATATGCAGTGTATCATTGAAAATACCTTAGAATATATGGTAATTTGTAGTGTATCATTGAAAATACCTTGTAATATATAGTAGTTTATCATTGAAAATACCTTATAATATAACGTAATATTCTGTGTATCACTGAAAATACCTTATAATATAACGTAATATGCAGTGTATCATTGAAAATACCTTATAATATAACGTAATATGACGTGTATCATTGAAAATACTTTATAATATAACGTAATATGCAGTGTATCATTTAAAATACCTTATAATATAACGTAATATGCAGTGTATCATTGAAAATACCTTATAATATAACGTAATATGCAGTGTATCATTGAAAATACATTATAATATAACGTAATATGCGGTGTATCATTGAAAATACCTTATAATATAACTTAATATGCAGTGTATCATTGAAAATACCTTGTAATATATAGTAGTTTATCATTGAAAATACCTTATAATATAACGTAATATTCTGTGTATCATTGAAAATACCTTATAATATAACGTAATATGCAGTGTATCATTGAAAATACCTTATAATATTTCGTAATATGCAGTGTATCATTGAAAATACCTTATAATATAACGTAATATGCGGTGTATCATTGAAAATACCTTATAATATAACGTAATATGCAGTGTATCATTGAAAATACCTTGTAATATATAGTAGTTTATCATTGAAAATACCTTATAATATAACGTGATATGCAGTGTATCATTGAAAATACTTTATAATATAACGAGATATGCAGTCTATCATTGAAAATACCTAATAATATAACGTAGTATGCAGTGTATCATTGAAAAATACCTTATAAAATAATGTAATATGCAGTGTATCATTGAAAATACCTTATAATATAACGTGATATGCAGTGTATCATTGAAAATACTTTATAATATAACGAGATATGCAGTCTATCATTGAAAATACCTAATAATATAACGTAGTATGCAGTGTATCATTGAAAATACCCTATAATATAACGTAATATGCAGTGTATCATTGAAAATACATTATAATATAACGTAATATGCGGTGTATCATTGAAAATACCTTATAATATAACGTAATATGCAGTGTATCATTGAAAATACCTTGTAATATATAGTAGTTTATCATTGAAAATACCTTATAATATAACGTAATATTCTGTGTATCATTGAAAATACCTTAGAATATATGGTAATTCTAGTCTATCAATGAAAATACCTAATAATATAACGTAGTATGCAGTGTATCACTGAAAATACCTTATAATATAACGTAATATGACGTGTATCATTGAAAATACCTTATAATATAACGTAATATGACGTGTATCATTGAAAATACTTTATAATATAACGTAATATGCAGTGTATCATTTAAAATACCTTATAATATAACGTAATATGCAGTGTATCATTGAAAATACCTTATAATATAACGTAATAAGCAGTGTATCATTGAAAATACATTATAATATAACGTAATATGCGGTGTATCATTGAAAATACCTTATAATATAACTTAATATGCAGTGTATCATTGAAAATACCTTGTAATATATAGTAGTTTATCATTGAAAATACCTTATAATATAACGTAATATTCTGTGTATCATTGAAAATACCTTATAATATAACGTAATATGCAGTGTATCATTGAAAATACCTTATAATATTTCGTAATATGCAGTGTATCATTGAAAATACCTTATAATATAACGTAATATGCAGTGTATCATTGAAAATACCTTATAATATAACGTAGTATGCAGTCTATCATGAAAAATACCTTATAAAATAATGTAATATGAAGTGTATCATTGAAAATACCTTATAATATAACGTGATATGCAGTGTATCATTGAAAATACTTTATAATATAACGAGATATGCAGTCTATCATTGAAAATACCTAATAATATAACGTAGTATGCAGTGTATCATTGAAAATACCCTATAATATAACGTAATATGCAGTGTATCATTGAAAATACATTATAATATAACGTAATATGCGGTGTATCATTGAAAATACCTTATAATATAACGTAATATGCAGTGTATCATTGAAAATACCTTGTAATATATAGTAGTTTATCATTGAAAATACCTTATAATATAACGTAATATTCTGTGTATCATTGAAAATACCTTAGAATATATGGTAATTGTAGTCTATCAATGAAAAAATCTTATAATATAACGTAATATGCAGTGTATCAGTGAAAATACATTATAATATAACGTAATATGCGGTGTATCATTGAAAATACCTTATAATATAACGTAATATGCAGTGTATCATTGAAAATACCTTGTAATATATAGTAGTTTATCATTGAAAATACCTTATAATATAACGTAATATTCTGTGTATCATTGAAAATACCTTAGAATATATGGTAATTCTAGTCTATCAATGAAAATACCTTATAATATAACGTAATATGCAGTGTATCATTGAAAATTCCTTATAATATAACGTAATATGCAGAGTACCCTTGGAAATACCTTATAATATATCGTAATTTTTTAGTGTATCATTGGAAATACCTAATAATATAACGTAATATGCAGTGTATCATTGAAAATACCTTATAATAAAACGTAATATGCAGTGTATCATTGAAAATACCTTAGAATATATGGTAATTTGTAGTGTATCATTGAAAATACCTTGTAATATATAGTAGTTTATCATTGAAAATACCTTATAATATAGCGTAATATTCTGTGTATCACTGAAAATACCTTATAATATAACGTAATATGCAGTGTATCATTGAAAATACCTTATAATATAACGTAATTTGACGTGTATCATTGAAAATACTTTATAATATAACGTAATATGCAGTGTATCATTTAAAATACCTTATAATATAACGTAATATGCAGTGTATCATTGGAAATACCTTATAATATATGGTAATTTGTAGTGTATCAATGAAAATACCTTATAATATAACGTAATATGCAGTGTATCATTGAAAATAATTTATAATATATCGTAATTTGTAGTGTATCAATGACAATACCTTATAATATAAAGTAATATGCAGTGTATCATTGAAAATACCTTATAATATATCGTAATTTGTAGTGTATCATTGAAAATACCTTATAATATATAGTAGTTTATCAATGAAAATACCTTATAATATAACGTAATATGCAGTGTATCATTGAAAATACCTTATAATATAACGTAATATGCAGTGTATCATTGAAAATACCTTATAATATAACGTAATATGCGGTGTATCATTGAAAATACCGTAGAATATATGGTAATTCTAGTCTATCAATGAAAATACATTATATTATAAGGTAATATGCAGTGTATCATTGAAAATACCTTATAATATAACGTAATATGCAGTGTATCATTGAAAATACCTTATAATATAACGTAATATGCAGTGTATCATTGAAAATACCTTATAATATAACGTAATATGCGGTGTATCATTGAAAATACCGTAGAATATATGGTAATTCTAGTCTATCAATGAAAATACATTATAATATAAGGTAATATGCAGTGTATCATTGAAAATACCTTAGAATATAACGTAATATGCAGTGTATCATTGGAAATACCTTATAATATATAGTAATTTTTTAGTGTATCATTGAAAATACCTAATAATATAACGTAATATGCAGTGCATCATTGAAAATACCTTATAATATAACGTAATATTCTGTGTATCATTGAAAATACCTTATAATATAACGTAATATGCAGTGTATCATTGAAAATACCTTATAATATAACGTAATATGCAGTGTATCATTGAAAATACCTTATAATATAACGTAATATGCAGTGTATCATTGAAAATACATTATAATATAACGTAATATGCGGTGTATCATTGAAAATACCTTATAATATAACTTAATATGCAGTGTATCATTGAAAATACCTTGTAATATATAGTAGTTAATCATTGAAAATACCTTATAATATAACGTAATATTCTGTGTATCATTGAAAATACCTTATAATATAACGTAATATGCAGTGTATCATTGAAAATACCTTATAATATTTCGTAATATGCAGTGTATCATTGAAAATACCTTATAATATAACGTAATATGCAGTGTATCATTGAAAATACCTTATAATATAACGTAGTATGCAGTCTATCATGAAAAATACCTTATAAAATAATGTAATATGCAGTGTATCATTGAAAATACCTTATAATATAACGTGATATGCAGTGTATCATTGAAAATACCTTATAATATAACGAGATATGCAGTCTATCATTGAAAATACCTAATAATATAACGTAGTATGCAGTGTATCATTGAAAATACCTTAGAATATATGGTAATTTGTAGTGTATCATTGAAAATACCTTGTAATATATAGTAGTTTATCATTGAAAATACCTTATAATATAACGTAATATTCTGTGTATCATTGAAAATACCTTAGAATATATGGTAATTCTAGTCTATCAATGAAAATACCTTATAATATAACGTAATATGCAGTGTATCATTGAAAATTCCTTATAATATAACGTAATATGCAGAGTACCCTTGGAAATACCTTATAATATATCGTAATTTTTTAGTGTATCATTGGAAATACCTAATAATATAACGTAATATGCAGTGTATCATTGAAAATACCTTATAATAAAACGTAATATGCAGTGTATCATTGAAAATACCTTAGAATATATGGTAATTTGTAGTGTATCATTGAAAATACCTTGTAATATATAGTAGTTTATCATTGAAAATACCTTATAATATAACGTAATATTCTGTGTATCACTGAAAATACCTTATAATATAACGTAATATGCAGTGTATCATTGAAAATACCTTATAATATAACGTAATATGACGTGTATCATTGAAAATACTTTATAATATAACGTAATATGCAGTGTATCATTTAAAATACCTTATAATATAACGTAATATGCAGTGTATCATTGAAAATACCTTATAATATAACGTAATATGCAGTGTATCATTGAAAATACCTTATAATATAACGTAATATGCAGTGTATCATTGAAAATACCTTATAATATAACGTAATATGCAGTGTATCATTGAAAATACCTTATAATATAACGTAATATGCAGTGTATCATTGAAAATACCTTAGAATATATGGTAATTCTAGTCTATCAATGAAAATACCTTATAATATATCGCAATTTGTAGTGTATCATTGAAAATACCTTATAATATGACGTAATATGCAGTGTATCATTGAAAATACCTTATAATAAATCGTAATATGCAGTGTATCATTGAGAATACCTTATAATAAAACGTAATATGCAGTGTATCATTGAAAATACCTTATAATATAACGTAATATACAGTGTATCATTGAAAATACCTTATAATATAACGTAATATGCAGTGTATCATTGAAAATACCTTAGAATATATCGTAATTTGTAGTGTATCATTGAAAATACCTTATAATATATAGTAGTTTATCATTGAAAATACCTTATAATATAACGTGATCTGCTGTGTATCATTGAAAATACCTTATAATATATCGCAATTTGTAGTGTATCAATGAAAATACCGTATAATATAACGTAATATGCAGTGTATCATTGAAAATACCTTATAATATAACGTAATATGCAGTGTATCATTGAAAATACCTTATAATATAACGTAATATGCAGTGTATCATTGAAAATACCTTATAATATAACGTAATATGCAGTGTATCATTGAAAATACCTTATAATATATAGTAGTTTATCATTGAAAATACCTTATAATATAACGTAATCTGCTGTGTATCATTGAAAATACCTTATAATATATCGCAATTTGTAGTGTATCAATGAAAATACCGTATAATATAACGTAATATGCAGTGTATCATTGAAAATACCTTATAATATAACGTAATATGCAGTGTATCCTTGAAAATACCTTATAATATATAGTAGTTTATCATTGAAAATACCTTATAATATAACGTAATCTGCTGTGTATTATTGAAAATACCTTATAATATATCGCAATTTGTAGTGTATCAATGAAAATACCGTATAATATAACGTAATATGCAGTGTATCATTGAAAATACCTTATAATATAACGTAATATGCAGTGTATCATTGAAAATACCTTATAATATAACGTAATATGCAGTGTATCATTGAAAATACCTTATAATATAACGTAATATGCAGTGTATCATTGAAAATACCTTAGAATATATGGTAATTCTAGTCTATCAATGAAAATACCTTATAATATATCGCAATTTGTAGTGTATCATTGAAAATACCTATTAATATGACGTAATATGCAGTGTATCATTGAAAATACCTTATAATAAATCGTAATATGCAGTGTATCATTGAGAATACCTTATAATAAAACGTAATATGCAGTGTATCATTGAAAATACCTTATAATATAACGTAATATGCAGTGTGTCATTGAAAATACCTTATAATATAACGTAATATGCAGTGTATCATTGAAAATACCTCATAATATAACGTAATATGCAGTGTATCATTGAAAATACCTTGTAATATATAGTAGTTTATCATTGAAAATACCTTATAATATAACGTAATATTCTGTGTATCATTGAAAATACCTTAGAATATATGGTAATTCTAGTCTATCAATGAAAATACCTTATAATATAACGTAATATGCAGTGTATCATTGAAAATTCCTTATAATATAACGTAATATGCAGAGTACCCTTGGAAATACCTTATAATATATCGTAATTTTTTAGTGTATCATTGGAAATACCTAATAATATAACGTAATATGCAGTGTATCATTGAAAATACCTTATAATAAAACGTAATATGCAGTGTATCATTGAAAATACCTTAGAATATATGGTAATTTGTAGTGTATCATTGAAAATACCTTGTAATATATAGTAGTTTATCATTGAAAATACCTTATAATATAACGTAATATTCTGTGTATCACTGAAAATACCTTATAATATAACGTAATATGCAGTGTATCATTGAAAATACCTTATAATATAACGTAATATGACGTGTATCATTGAAAATACTTTATAATATAACGTAATATGCAGTGTATCATTTAAAATACCTTATAATATAACGTAATATGCAGTGTATCATTGAAAATACCTTATAATATAACGTAATATGCAGTGTATCATTGAAAATACCTTATAATATAACGTAATATGCAGTGTATCATTGAAAATACCTTATAATATAACGTAATATGCAGTGTATCATTGAAAATACCTTATAATATAACGTAATATGCAGTGTATCATTGAAAATACCTTAGAATATATGGTAATTCTAGTCTATCAATGAAAATACCTTATAATATATCGCAATTTGTAGTGTATCATTGAAAATACCTTATAATATAACGTAATATGCAGTGTATCATTGAAAATACCTTATAATAAATCGTAATATGCAGTGTATCATTGAGAATACCTTATAATAAAACGTAATATGCAGTGTATCATTGAAAATACCTTATAATATAACGTAATATGCAGTGTGTCATTGAAAATACATTATAATATAACGTAATATGCGGTGTATCATTGAAAATACCTCATAATATAACGTAATATGCAGTGTATCATTGAAAATACCTTGTAATATATAGTAGTTTATCATTGAAAATACCTTATAATATAACGTAATATTCTGTGTATCATTGAAAATACCTTAGAATATATGGTAATTCTAGTCTATCAATGAAAATACCTTATAATATAACGTAATATGCAGTGTATCATTGAAAATTCCTTATAATATAACGTAATATGCAGAGTACCCTTGGAAATACCTTGTAATATATCGTAATTTTTTAGTGTATCATTGGAAATACCTAATAATATAACGTAATATGCAGTGTATCATTGAAAATACCTTATAATAAAACGTAATATGCAGTGTATCATTGAAAATACCTTAGAATATATGGTAATTTGTAGTGTATCATTGAAAATACCTTGTAATATATAGTAGTTTATCATTGAAAATACCTTATAATATAACGTAATATTCTGTGTATCACTGAAAATACCTTATAATATAACGTAATATGCAGTGTATCATTGAAAATACCTTATAATATAACGTAATATGACGTGTATCATTGAAAATACTTTATAATATAACGTAATATGCAGTGTATCATTTAAAATACCTTATAATATAACGTAATATTCAGTGTATCATTGAAAATACCTTATAATATAACGTAATATGCAGTGTATCATTGAAAATACATTATAATATAACGTAATATGCGGTGTATCATTGAAAATACCTTATAATATAACTTAATATGCAGTGTATCATTGAAAATACCTTGTAATATATAGTAGTTTATCATTGAAAATACCTTATAATATAACGTAATATTCTGTGTATCATTGAAAATACCTTATAATATAACGTAATATGCAGTGTATCATTGAAAATACCTTATAATATTTCGTAATATGCAGTGTATCATTGAAAATACCTTATAATATAACGTAATATGCGGTGTATCATTGAAAATACCTTATAATATAACGTAATATGCAGTGTATCATTGAAAATACCTTGTAATATATAGTAGTTTATCATTGAAAATACCTTATAATATAACGTGATATGCAGTGTATCATTGAAAATACTTTATAATATAACGAGATATGCAGTCTATCATTGAAAATACCTAATAATATAACGTAGTATGCAGTGTATCATTGAAAAATACCTTATAAAATAATGTAATATGCAGTGTATCATTGAAAATACCTTATAATATAACGTGATATGCAGTGTATCATTGAAAATACCTTATAATATAACGAGATATGCAGTCTATCATTGAAAATACCTAATAATATAACGTAGTATGCAGTGTATCATTGAAAATACCTTATAATATAACGTAATATGCAGTGTATCATTGAAAATACATTATAATATAACGTAATATGCGGTGTATCATTGAAAATACCTTATAATATAACGTAATATGCAGTGTATCATTGAAAATACCTTGTAATATATAGTAGTTTATCATTGAAAATACCTTATAATATAACGTAATATTCTGTGTATCATTGAAAATACCTTAGAATATATGGTAATTCTAGTCTATCAATGAAAATACCTAATAATATAACGTAGTATGCAGTGTATCACTGAAAATACCTTATAATATAACGTAATATGACGTGTATCATTGAAAATACCTTATAATATAACGTAATATGACGTGTATCATTGAAAATACTTTATAATATAACGTAATATGCAGTGTATCATTTAAAATACCTTATAATATAACGTAATATGCAGTGTATCATTGAAAATACCTTATAATATAACGTAATAAGCAGTGTATCATTGAAAATACATTATAATATAACGTAATATGCGGTGTATCATTGAAAATACCTTATAATATAACTTAATATGCAGTGTATCATTGAAAATACCTTGTAATATATAGTAGTTTATCATTGAAAATACCTTATAATATAACGTAATATTCTGTGTATCATTGAAAATACCTTATAATATAACGTAATATGCAGTGTATCATTGAAAATACCTTATAATATTTCGTAATATGCAGTGTATCATTGAAAATACCTTATAATATAACGTAATATGCAGTGTATCATTGAAAATACCTTATAATATAACGTAGTATGCAGTCTATCATGAAAAATACCTTATAAAATAATGTAATATGAAGTGTATCATTGAAAATACCTTATAATATAACGTGATATGCAGTGTATCATTGAAAATACTTTATAATATAACGAGATATGCAGTCTATCATTGAAAATACCTAATAATATAACGTAGTATGCAGTGTATCATTGAAAATACCCTATAATATAACGTAATATGCAGTGTATCATTGAAAATACATTATAATATAACGTAATATGCGGTGTATCATTGAAAATACCTTATAATATAACGTAATATGCAGTGTATCATTGAAAATACCTTGTAATATATAGTAGTTTATCATTGAAAATACCTTATAATATAACGTAATATTCTGTGTATCATTGAAAATACCTTAGAATATATGGTAATTCTAGTCTATCAATGAAAATACCTTATAATATAACGTAATATGCAGTGTATCATTGAAAATACCTTATAATATAACGTAATATGCGGTGTATCATTGAAAATACCTTATAATATAACGTAATATGCAGTGTATCATTGAAAATACCTTGTAATATATAGTAGTTTATCATTGAAAATACCTTATAATATAACGTAATATTCTGTGTATCATTGAAAATACCTTAGAATATATGGTAATTCTAGTCTATCAATGAAAATACCTTATAATATAACGTAATATGCAGTGTATCATTGAAAATTCCTTATAATATAACGTAATATGCAGAGTACCCTTGGAAATACCTTATAATATATCGTAATTTTTTAGTGTATCATTGGAAATACCTAATAATATAACGTAATATGCAGTGTATCATTGAAAATACCTTATAATAAAACGTAATATGCAGTGTATCATTGAAAATACCTTAGAATATATGGTAATTTGTAGTGTATCATTGAAAATACCTTGTAATATATAGTAGTTTATCATTGAAAATACCTTATAATATAGCGTAATATTCTGTGTATCACTGAAAATACCTTATAATATAACGTAATATGCAGTGTATCATTGAAAATACCTTATAATATAACGTAATTTGACGTGTATCATTGAAAATACTTTATAATATAACGTAATATGCAGTGTATCATTTAAAATACCTTATAATATAACGTAATATGCAGTGTATCATTGGAAATACCTTATAATATATGGTAATTTGTAGTGTATCAATGAAAATACCTTATAATATAACGTAATATGCAGTGTATCATTGAAAATAATTTATAATATATCGTAATTTGTAGTGTATCAATGACAATACCTTATAATATAAAGTAATATGCAGTGTATCATTGAAAATACCTTATAATATATCGTAATTTGTAGTGTATCATTGAAAATACCTTATAATATATAGTAGTTTATCAATGAAAATACCTTATAATATAACGTAATATGCAGTGTATCATTGAAAATACCTTATAATATAACGTAATATGCAGTGTATCATTGAAAATACCTTATAATATAACGTAATATGCGGTGTATCATTGAAAATACCGTAGAATATATGGTAATTCTAGTCTATCAATGAAAATACATTATAATATAAGGTAATATGCAGTGTATCATTGAAAATACCTTATAATATAACGTAATATGCAGTGTATCATTGAAAATACCTTATAATATAACGTAATATGCAGTGTATCATTGAAAATACCTTATAATATAACGTAATATGCGGTGTATCATTGAAAATACCGTAGAATATATGGTAATTCTAGTCTATCAATGAAAATACATTATAATATAAGGTAATATGCAGTGTATCATTGAAAATACCTTAGAATATAACGTAATATGCAGTGTATCATTGGAAATACCTTATAATATATAGTAATTTTTTAGTGTATCATTGAAAATACCTAATAATATAACGTAATATGCAGTGCATCATTGAAAATACCTTATAATATAACGTAATATTCTGTGTATCATTGAAAATACCTTATAATATAACGTAATATGCAGTGTATCATTGAAAATACCTTATAATATAACGTAATATGCAGTGTATCATTGAAAATACCTTATAATATAACGTAATATGCAGTGTATCATTGAAAATACATTATAATATAACGTAATATGCGGTGTATCATTGAAAATACCTTATAATATAACTTAATATGCAGTGTATCATTGAAAATACCTTGTAATATATAGTAGTTAATCATTGAAAATACCTTATAATATAACGTAATATTCTGTGTATCATTGAAAATACCTTATAATATAACGTAATATGCAGTGTATCATTGAAAATACCTTATAATATTTCGTAATATGCAGTGTATCATTGAAAATACCTTATAATATAACGTAATATGCAGTGTATCATTGAAAATACCTTATAATATAACGTAGTATGCAGTCTATCATGAAAAATACCTTATAAAATAATGTAATATGCAGTGTATCATTGAAAATACCTTATAATATAACGTGATATGCAGTGTATCATTGAAAATACCTTATAATATAACGAGATATGCAGTCTATCATTGAAAATACCTAATAATATAACGTAGTATGCAGTGTATCATTGAAAATACCTTAGAATATATGGTAATTTGTAGTGTATCATTGAAAATACCTTGTAATATATAGTAGTTTATCATTGAAAATACCTTATAATATAACGTAATATTCTGTGTATCATTGAAAATACCTTAGAATATATGGTAATTCTAGTCTATCAATGAAAATACCTTATAATATAACGTAATATGCAGTGTATCATTGAAAATTCCTTATAATATAACGTAATATGCAGAGTACCCTTGGAAATACCTTATAATATATCGTAATTTTTTAGTGTATCATTGGAAATACCTAATAATATAACGTAATATGCAGTGTATCATTGAAAATACCTTATAATAAAACGTAATATGCAGTGTATCATTGAAAATACCTTAGAATATATGGTAATTTGTAGTGTATCATTGAAAATACCTTGTAATATATAGTAGTTTATCATTGAAAATACCTTATAATATAACGTAATATTCTGTGTATCACTGAAAATACCTTATAATATAACGTAATATGCAGTGTATCATTGAAAATACCTTATAATATAACGTAATATGACGTGTATCATTGAAAATACTTTATAATATAACGTAATATGCAGTGTATCATTTAAAATACCTTATAATATAACGTAATATGCAGTGTATCATTGAAAATACCTTATAATATAACGTAATATGCAGTGTATCATTGAAAATACCTTATAATATAACGTAATATGCAGTGTATCATTGAAAATACCTTATAATATAACGTAATATGCAGTGTATCATTGAAAATACCTTATAATATAACGTAATATGCAGTGTATCATTGAAAATACCTTAGAATATATGGTAATTCTAGTCTATCAATGAAAATACCTTATAATATATCGTAATTTGTAGTGTATCATTGAAAATACCTTATAATATAACGTAATATGCAGTGTATCATTGAAAATACCTTATAATAAATCGTAATATGCAGTGTATCATTGAGAATACCTTATAATAAAACGTAATATGCAGTGTATCATTGAAAATACCTTATAATATAACGTAATATGCAGTGTGTCATTGAAAATACATTATAATATAACGTAATATGCGGTGTATCATTGAAAATACCTCATAATATAACGTAATATGCAGTCTATCATTGAAAATACCTTGTAATATATAGTAGTTTATCATTGAAAATACCTTATAATATAACGTAATATTCTGTGTATCATTGAAAATACCTTAGAATATATGGTAATTCTAGTCTATCAATGAAAATACCTTATAATATAACGTAATATGCAGTGTATCATTGAAAATTCCTTATAATATAACGTAATATGCAGAGTACCCTTGGAAATACCTTATAATATATCGTAATTTTTTAGTGTATCATTGGAAATACCTAATAATATAACGTAATATGCAGTGTATCATTGAAAATACCTTATAATAAAACGTAATATGCAGTGTATCATTGAAAATACCTTAGAATATATGGTAATTTGTAGTGTATCATTGAAAATACCTTGTAATATATAGTAGTTTATCATTGAAAATACCTTATAATATAACGTAATATTCTGTGTATCACTGAAAATACCTTATAATATAACGTAATATGCAGTGTATCATTGAAAATACCTTATAATATAACGTAATATGACGTGTATCATTGAAAATACTTTATAATATAACGTAATATGCAGTGTATCATTTAAAATACCTTATAATATAACGTAATATGCAGTGTATCATTGAAAATACCTTATAATATAACGTAATATGCAGTGTATCATTGAAAATACATTATAATATAACGTAATATGCGGTGTATCATTGAAAATACCTTATAATATAACTTAATATGCAGTGTATCATTGAAAATACCTTGTAATATATAGTAGTTTATCATTGAAAATACCTTATAATATAACGTAATATTCTGTGTATCATTGAAAATACCTTATAATATAACGTAATATGCAGTGTATCATTGAAAATACCTTATAATATTTCGTAATATGCAGTGTATCATTGAAAATACCTTATAATATAACGTAATATGCGGTGTATCATTGAAAATACCTTATAATATAACGTAATATGCAGTGTATCATTGAAAATACCTTGTAATATATAGTAGTTTATCATTGAAAATACCTTATAATATAACGTGATATGCAGTGTATCATTGAAAATACTTTATAATATAACGAGATATGCAGTCTATCATTGAAAATACCTAATAATATAACGTAGTATGCAGTGTATCATTGAAAAATACCTTATAAAATAATGTAATATGCAGTGTATCATTGAAAATACCTTATAATATAACGTGATATGCAGTGTATCATTGAAAATACTTTATAATATAACGAGATATGCAGTCTATCATTGAAAATACCTTATAATATAACGTAGTATGCAGTGTATCATTGAAAATACCTTATAATATAACGTAATATGCAGTGTATCATTGAAAATACATTATAATATAACGTAATATGCGGTGTATCATTGAAAATACCTTATAATATAACGTAATATGCAGTGTATCATTGAAAATACCTTGTAATATATAGTAGTTTATCATTGAAAATACCTTATAATATAACGTAATATTCTGTGTATCATTGAAAATACCTTAGAATATATGGTAATTCTAGTCTATCAATGAAAATACCTAATAATATAACGTAGTATGCAGTGTATCACTGAAAATACCTTATAATATAACGTAATATGACGTGTATCATTGAAAATACCTTATAATATAACGTAATATGACGTGTATCATTGAAAATACTTTATAATATAACGTAATATGCAGTGTATCATTTAAAATACCTTATAATATAACGTAATATGCAGTGTATCATTGAAAATACCTTATAATATAACGTAATAAGCAGTGTATCATTGAAAATACATTATAATATAACGTAATATGCGGTGTATCATTGAAAATACCTTATAATATAACTTAATATGCAGTGTATCATTGAAAATACCTTGTAATATATAGTAGTTTATCATTGAAAATACCTTATAATATAACGTAATATTCTGTGTATCATTGAAAATACCTTATAATATAACGTAATATGCAGTGTATCATTGAAAATACCTTATAATATTTCGTAATATGCAGTGTATCATTGAAAATACCTTATAATATAACGTAATATGCAGTGTATCATTGAAAATACCTTATAATATAACGTAGTATGCAGTCTATCATGAAAAATACCTTATAAAATAATGTAATATGAAGTGTATCATTGAAAATACCTTATAATATAACGTGATATGCAGTGTATCATTGAAAATACTTTATAATATAACGAGATATGCAGTCTATCATTGAAAATACCTAATAATATAACGTAGTATGCAGTGTATCATTGAAAATACCCTATAATATAACGTAATATGCAGTGTATCATTGAAAATACATTATAATATAACGTAATATGCGGTGTATCATTGAAAATACCTTATAATATAACGTAATATGCAGTGTATCATTGAAAATACCTTGTAATATATAGTAGTTTATCATTGAAAATACCTTATAATATAACGTAATATTCTGTGTATCATTGAAAATACCTTAGAATATATGGTAATTCTAGTCTATCAATGAAAATACCTTATAATATAACGTAATATGCAGTGTATCATTGAAAATACATTATAATATAACGTAATATGCGGTGTATCATTGAAAATACCTTATAATATAACGTAATATGCAGTGTATCATTGAAAATACCTTGTAATATATAGTAGTTTATCATTGAAAATACCTTATAATATAACGTAATATTCTGTGTATCATTGAAAATACCTTAGAATATATGGTAATTCTAGTCTATCAATGAAAATACCTTATAATATAACGTAATATGCAGTGTATCATTGAAAATTCCTTATAATATAACGTAATATGCAGAGTACCCTTGGAAATACCTTATAATATATCGTAATTTTTTAGTGTATCATTGGAAATACCTAATAATATAACGTAATATGCAGTGTATCATTGAAAATACCTTATAATAAAACGTAATATGCAGTGTATCATTGAAAATACCTTAGAATATATGGTAATTTGTAGTGTATCATTGAAAATACCTTGTAATATATAGTAGTTTATCATTGAAAATACCTTATAATATAGCGTAATATTCTGTGTATCACTGAAAATACCTTATAATATAACGTAATATGCAGTGTATCATTGAAAATACCTTATAATATAACGTAATTTGACGTGTATCATTGAAAATACTTTATAATATAACGTAATATGCAGTGTATCATTTAAAATACCTTATAATATAACGTAATATGCAGTGTATCATTGGAAATACCTTATAATATAACGTAATATGCAGTGTATCATTGAAAATACCTTATAATATTTCGTAATATGCAGTGTATCATTGAAAATACCTTATAATATAACGTAATATGCAGTGTATCATTGAAAATACCTTATAATATAACGTAGTATGCAGTCTATCATGAAAAATACCTTATAAAATAATGTAATATGAAGTGTATCATTGAAAATACCTTATAATATAACGTGATATGCAGTGTATCATTGAAAATACTTTATAATATAACGAGATATGCAGTCTATCATTGAAAATACCTAATAATATAACGTAGTATGCAGTGTATCATTGAAAATACCCTATAATATAACGTAATATGCAGTGTATCATTGAAAATACATTATAATATAACGTAATATGCGGTGTATCATTGAAAATACCTTATAATATAACGTAATATGCAGTGTATCATTGAAAATACCTTGTAATATATAGTAGTTTATCATTGAAAATACCTTATAATATAACGTAATATTCTGTGTATCATTGAAAATACCTTAGAATATATGGTAATTCTAGTCTATCAATGAAAATACCTTATAATATAACGTAATATGCAGTGTATCATTGAAAATACATTATAATATAACGTAATATGCGGTGTATCATTGAAAATACCTTATAATATAACGTAATATGCAGTGTATCATTGAAAATACCTTGTAATATATAGTAGTTTATCATTGAAAATACCTTATAATATAACGTAATATTCTGTGTATCATTGAAAATACCTTAGAATATATGGTAATTCTAGTCTATCAATGAAAATACCTTATAATATAACGTAATATGCAGTGTATCATTGAAAATTCCTTATAATATAACGTAATATGCAGAGTACCCTTGGAAATACCTTATAATATATCGTAATTTTTTAGTGTATCATTGGAAATACCTAATAATATAACGTAATATGCAGTGTATCATTGAAAATACCTTATAATAAAACGTAATATGCAGTGTATCATTGAAAATACCTTAGAATATATGGTAATTTGTAGTGTATCATTGAAAATACCTTGTAATATATAGTAGTTTATCATTGAAAATACCTTATAATATAGCGTAATATTCTGTGTATCACTGAAAATACCTTATAATATAACGTAATATGCAGTGTATCATTGAAAATACCTTATAATATAACGTAATTTGACGTGTATCATTGAAAATACTTTATAATATAACGTAATATGCAGTGTATCATTTAAAATACCTTATAATATAACGTAATATGCAGTGTATCATTGGAAATACCTTATAATATATGGTAATTTGTAGTGTATCAATGAAAATACCTTATAATATAACGTAATATGCAGTGTATCATTGAAAATAATTTATAATATATCGTAATTTGTAGTGTATCAATGAAAATACCTTATAATATAAAGTAATATGCAGTGTATCATTGAAAATACCTTATAATATATCGTAATTTGTAGTGTATCATTGAAAATACCTTATAATATATAGTAGTTTATCAATGAAAATACCTTATAATATAACGTAATATGCAGTGTATCATTGAAAATACCTTATAATATAACGTAATATGCAGTGTATGATTGAAAATACCTTATAATATAACGTAATATGCGGTGTATCATTGAAAATACCGTAGAATATATGGTAATTCTAGTCTATCAATGAAAATACATTATAATATAAGGTAATATGCAGTGTATCATTGAAAATACCTTATAATATAACGTAATATGCAGTGTATCATTGAAAATACCTTATAATATAACGTAATATGCAGTGTATCATTGAAAATACCTTATAATATAACGTAATATGCGGTGTATCATTGAAAATACCGTAGAATATATGGTAATTCTAGTCTATCAATGAAAATACATTATAATATAAGGTAATATGCAGTGTATCATTGAAAATACCTTAGAATATAACGTAATATGCAGTGTATCATTGGAAATACCTTATAATATATAGTAATTTTTTAGTGTATCATTGAAAATACCTAATAATATAACGTAATATGCAGTGCATCATTGAAAATACCTTATAATATAACGTAATATTCTGTGTATCATTGAAAATACCTTATAATATAACGTAATATGCAGTGTATCATTGAAAATACCTTATAATATAACGTAATATGCAGTGTATCATTGAAAATACCTTATAATATAACGTAATATGCAGTGTATCATTGAAAATACATTATAATATAACGTAATATGCGGTGTATCATTGAAAATACCTTATAATATAACTTAATATGCAGTGTATCATTGAAAATACCTTGTAATATATAGTAGTTAATCATTGAAAATACCTTATAATATAACGTAATATTCTGTGTATCATTGAAAATACCTTATAATATAACGTAATATGCAGTGTATCATTGAAAATACCTTATAATATTTCGTAATATGCAGTGTATCATTGAAAATACCTTATAATATAACGTAATATGCAGTGTATCATTGAAAATACCTTATAATATAACGTAGTATGCAGTCTATCATGAAAAATACCTTATAAAATAATGTAATATGCAGTGTATCATTGAAAATACCTTATAATATAACGTGATATGCAGTGTATCATTGAAAATACCTTATAATATAACGAGATATGCAGTCTATCATTGAAAATACCTAATAATATAACGTAGTATGCAGTGTATCATTGAAAATACCCTATAATATAACGTAATATGCAGTGTATCATTGAAAATACATTATAATATAACGTAATATGCGGTGTATCATTGAAAATACCTTATAATATAACGTAATATGCAGTGTATCATTGAAAATACCTTGTAATATATAGTAGTTTATCATTGAAAATACCTTATAATATAACGTAATATTCTGTGTATCACTGAAAATACCTTATAATATAACGTAATATGCAGTGTATCATTGAAAATACCTTATAATATAACGTAATATGACGTGTATCATTGAAAATACTTTATAATATAACGTAATATGCAGTGTATCATTTAAAATACCTTATAATATAACGTAATATGCAGTGTATCATTGAAAATACCTTATAATATATAGTAGTTTATCATTGAAAATACCTTATAATATAACGTAATATTCTGTGTATCATTGAAAATACCTTAGAATATATGGTAATTCTAGTCTATCAATGAAAATACCTTATAATATAACGTAATATGCAGTGTATCATTGAAAATTCCTTATAATATAACGTAATATGCAGAGTACCCTTGGAAATACCTTATAATATATCGTAATTTTTTAGTGTATCATTGGAAATACCTAATAATATAACGTAATATGCAGTGTATCATTGAAAATACCTTATAATATAACGTAATATGCAGTGTATCATTGGAAATACCTTATAATATATGGTAATTTGTAGTGTATCAATGAAAATACCTTATAATATAACGTAATATGCAGTGTATCATTGAAAATAATTTATAATATATCGTAATTTGTAGTGTATCAATGACAATACCTTATAATATAAAGTAATATGCAGTGTATCATTGAAAATACCTTATAATATTTCGTAATTTGTAGTGTATCATTGAAAATACCTTATAATATATAGTAGTTTATCATTGAAAATACCTTATAATATAACGTAATATGCAGTGTATCATTGGAAATACCTTATAATATATAGTAATTTTTTAGTGTATCATTGAAAATACCTAATAATATAACGTAATATGCAGTGCATCATTGAAAATACCTTATAATATAACGTAATATGCAGTGTATCATTGAAAATACCTTATAATATAACGTAATATGCAGTGTATCATTGAAAATAATTTATAATATATCGTAATTTGTAGTGTATCAATGAAAATACCTTATAATATAACGTAATATGCACTGTATCATTGAAAATACTTTATAATATAACGTAATATGCGGTGTATCATTGAAAATACCTTATAATATAACTTAATATGCAGTGTATCATTGAAAATACCTTGTAGTATATAGTAGTTTATCATTGAAAATACCTTATAATATAACGTAATATTCTGTGTATCATTGAAAATACCTTATAATATAACGTAATATGCAGTGTATCATTGAAAATACCTTATAATATTTCGTAATATGCAGTGTATCATTGAAAATACCTTGTAATATATAGTAGTTTATCATTGAAAATACCTTATAATATAACGTAATATTCTGTGTATCATTGAAAATACCTTAGAATATATGGTAATTCTAGTCTATCAATGAAAATACCTTATAATATAACGTAATATGCAGTGTATCATTGAAAATTCCTTATAATATAACGTAATATGCAGAGTACCCTTGGAAATACCTTATAATATATCGTAATTTTTTAGTGTATCATTGGAAATACCTAATAATATAACGTAATATGCAGTGTATCATTGAAAATACCTTATAATAAAACGTAATATGCAGTGTATCATTGAAAATACCTTAGAATATATGGTAATTTGTAGTGTATCATTGAAAATACCTTGTAATATATTGTAGTTTATCATTGAAAATACCTTATAATATAACGTAATATTCTGTGTATCACTGAAAATACCTTATAATATAACGTAATATGCAGTGTATCATTGAAAATACCTTATAATATAACGTAATATGACGTGTATCATTGAAAATACTTTATAATATAACGTAATATGCAGTGTATCATTTAAAATACCTTATAATATAACGTAATATGCAGTGTATCATTGGAAATACCTTATAATATATGGTAATTTGTAGTGTATCATTGAAAATACCTTATAATATAACGTAATATGCAGTGTATCATTGAAAATAATTTATAATATATCGTAATTTGTAGTGTATCAATGACAATACCTTATAATATAAAGTAATATGCAGTGTATCATTGAAAATACCTTATAATATATCGTAATTTGTAGTGTATCATTGAAAATACCTTATAATATATAGTAGTTTATCATTGAAAATACCTTATAATATAACGTAATATGCAGTGTATCATTGAAAATACCTTATAATATAACGTAATATGCAGTGTATGATTGAAAATACCTTAGAATATATGGTAATTTGTAGTGTATCATTGAAAATACCTTGTAATATATTGTAGTTTATCATTGAAAATACCTTATAATATAACGTAATATTCTGTGTATCACTGAAAATACCTTATAATATAACGTAATATGCAGTGTATCATTGAAAATACCTTATAATATAACGTAATATGACGTGTATCATTGAAAATACTTTATAATATAACGTAATATGCAGTGTATCATTTAAAATACCTTATAATATAACGTAATATGCAGTGTATCATTGAAAATACCTTATAATATAACGTAATATGCAGTGTATCATTGAAAATACCTTATAATATAACGTAGTATGCAGTCTATCATGAAAAATACCTTATAAAATAATGTAATATGCAGTGTATCATTGAAAATACCTTATAATATAACGTGATATGCAGTGTATCATTGAAAATACCTTATAATATAACGAGATATGCAGTCTATCATTGAAAATACCTAATAATATAACGTAGTATGCAGTGTATCATTGAAAATACCCTATAATATAACGTAATATGCAGTGTATCATTGAAAATACATTATAATATAACGTAATATGCGGTGTATCATTGAAAATACCTTATAATATAACGTAATATGCAGTGTATCATTGAAAATACCTTGTAATATATAGTAGTTTATCATTGAAAATACCTTATAATATAACGTAATATTCTGTGTATCACTGAAAATACCTTATAATATAACGTAATATGCAGTGTATCATTGAAAATACCTTATAATATAACGTAATATGACGTGTATCATTGAAAATACTTTATAATATAACGTAATATGCAGTGTATCATTTAAAATACCTTATAATATAACGTAATATGCAGTGTATCATTGAAAATACCTTATAATATATAGTAGTTTATCATTGAAAATACCTTATAATATAACGTAATATTCTGTGTATCATTGAAAATACCTTAGAATATATGGTAATTCTAGTCTATCAATGAAAATACCTTATAATATAACGTAATATGCAGTGTATCATTGAAAATTCCTTATAATATAACGTAATATGCAGAGTACCCTTGGAAATACCTTATAATATATCGTAATTTTTTAGTGTATCATTGGAAATACCTAATAATATAACGTAATATGCAGTGCATCATTGAAAATACCTTATAATATAACGTAATATGCAGTGTATCATTGGAAATACCTTATAATATATGGTAATTTGTAGTGTATCAATGAAAATACCTTATAATATAACGTAATATGCAGTGTATCATTGAAAATAATTTATAATATATCGTAATTTGTAGTGTATCAATGACAATACCTTATAATATAAAGTAATATGCAGTGTATCATTGAAAATACCTTATAATATTTCGTAATTTGTAGTGTATCATTGAAAATACCTTATAATATATAGTAGTTTATCATTGAAAATACCTTATAATATAACGTAATATGCAGTGTATCATTGGAAATACCTTATAATATATAGTAATTTTTTAGTGTATCATTGAAAATACCTAATAATATAACGTAATATGCAGTGCATCATTGAAAATACCTTATAATATAACGTAATATGCAGTGCATCATTGAAAATACCTTATAATATAACGTAATATTCTGTGTATCATTGAAAATACCTTATAATATAACGTAATATGCAGTGTATCATTGAAAATAATTTATAATATATCGTAATTTGTAGTGTATCAATGAAAATACCTTATAATATAACGTAATATGCACTGTATCATTGAAAATACCTTATAATATAACGTAATATGCAGTGTATCATTGAAAATACCTTATAATATAACTTAATATGCAGTGTATCATTGAAAATACCTTGTAGTATATAGTAGTTTATCATTGAAAATACCTTATAATATAACGCAATATTCTGTGTATCATTGAAAATACCTTATAATATAACGTAATATGCAGTGTATCATTGAAAATACCTTATAATATTTCGTAATATGCAGTGTATCATTGAAAATACCTTGTAATATATAGTAGTTTATCATTGAAAATACCTTATAATATAACGTAATATGACGTGTATCATTGAAAATACTTTATAATATAACGTAATATGCAGTGTATCATTTAAAATACCTTATAATATAACGTAATATGCAGTGTATCATTGGAAATACCTTATAATATATGGTAATTTGTAGTGTATCAATGAAAATACCTTATAATATAACGTAATATGCAGTGTATCATTGTAAATAATTTATAATATATCGTAATTTGTAGTGTATCAATGACAATACCTTATAATATAAAGTAATATGCAGTGTATCATTGAAAATACCTTATAATATATCGTAATTTGTAGTGTATCATTGAAAATACCTTATAATATATAGTAGTTTATCATTGAAAATACCTTATAATATAACGTAATATGCAGTGTATCATTGAAAATACCTTATAATATAACGTAATATGCAGTGTATGATTGAAAATACCTTAGAATATATCGTAATTTGTAGTGTATCATTGAAAATACCTTGTAATATATTGTAGTTTATCATTGAAAATACCTTATAATATAACGTAATATTCTGTGTATCACTGAAAATACCTTATAATATAACGTAATATGCAGTGTATCATTGAAAATACCTTATAATATAACGTAATATGACGTGTATCATTGAAAATACTTTATAATATAACGTAATATGCAGTGTATCATTTAAAATACCTTATAATATAACGTAATATGCAGTGTATCATTGGAAATACCTTATAATATATGGTAATTTGTAGTGTATCAATGAAAATACCTTATAATATAACGTAATATGCGGTGTATCATTGAAAATACCGTAGAATATATGGTAATTCTAGTCTATCAATGAAAATACATTATAATATAAGGTAATATGCAGTGTATCATTGAAAATACCTTAGAATATAACGTAATATGCAGTGTATCATTGGAAATACCTTATAATATATAGTAATTTTTTAGTGTATCATTGAAAATACCTAATAATATAACGTAATATGCAGTGCATCATTGAAAATACCTTATAATATAACGTAATATTCTGTGTATCATTGAAAATACCTTATAATATAACGTAATATGCAGTGTATCATTGAAAATACCTTATAATATAACGTAATATGCAGTGTATCATTGAAAATACCTTATAATATAACGTAATATGCAGTGTATCATTGAAAATACATTATAATATAACGTAATATGCGGTGTATCATTGAAAATACCTTATAATATAACTTAATATGCAGTGTATCATTGAAAATACCTTGTAATATATAGTAGTTAATCATTGAAAATACCTTATAATATAACGTAATATTCTGTGTATCATTGAAAATACCTTATAATATAACGTAATATGCAGTGTATCATTGAAAATACCTTATAATATTTCGTAATATGCAGTGTATCATTGAAAATACCTTATAATATAACGTAATATGCAGTGTATCATTGAAAATACCTTATAATATAACGTAGTATGCAGTCTATCATGAAAAATACCTTATAAAATAATGTAATATGCAGTGTATCATTGAAAATACCTTATAATATAACGTGATATGCAGTGTATCATTGAAAATACCTTATAATATAACGAGATATGCAGTCTATCATTGAAAATACCTAATAATATAACGTAGTATGCAGTGTATCATTGAAAATACCCTATAATATAACGTAATATGCAGTGTATCATTGAAAATACATTATAATATAACGTAATATGCGGTGTATCATTGAAAATACCTTATAATATAACGTAATATGCAGTGTATCATTGAAAATACCTTGTAATATATAGTAGTTTATCATTGAAAATACCTTATAATATAACGTAATATTCTGTGTATCACTGAAAATACCTTATAATATAACGTAATATGCAGTGTATCATTGAAAATACCTTATAATATAACGTAATATGACGTGTATCATTGAAAATACCTTATAATATAACGTAATATGCAGTGTATCATTTAAAATACCTTATAATATAACGTAATATGCAGTGTATCATTGAAAATACCTTATAATATATAGTAGTTTATCATTGAAAATACCTTATAATATAACGTAATATTCTGTGTATCATTGAAAATACCTTAGAATATATGGTAATTCTAGTCTATCAATGAAAATACCTTATAATATAACGTAATATGCAGTGTATCATTGAAAATTCCTTATAATATAACGTAATATGCAGAGTACCCTTGGAAATACCTTATAATATATCGTAATTTTTTAGTGTATCATTGGAAATACCTAATAATATAACGTAATATGCAGTGTATCATTGAAAATACCTTATAATATAACGTAATATGCAGTGTATCATTGGAAATACCTTATAATATATGGTAATTTGTAGTGTATCAATGAAAATACCTTATAATATAACGTAATATGCAGTGTATCATTGAAAATAATTTATAATATATCGTAATTTGTAGTGTATCAATGACAATACCTTATAATATAAAGTAATATGCAGTGTATCATTGAAAATACCTTATAATATTTCGTAATTTGTAGTGTATCATTGAAAATACCTTATAATATATAGTAGTTTATCATTGAAAATACCTTATAATATAACGTAATATGCAGTGTATCATTGGAAATACCTTATAATATATAGTAATTTTTTAGTGTATCATTGAAAATACCTAATAATATAACGTAATATGCAGTGCATCATTGAAAATACCTTATAATATAACGTAATATGCAGTGTATCATTGAAAATACCTTATAATATAACGTAATATGCAGTGTATCATTGAAAATAATTTATAATATATCGTAATTTGTAGTGTATCAATGAAAATACCTTATAATATAACGTAATATGCACTGTATCATTGAAAATACTTTATAATATAACGTAATATGCGGTGTATCATTGAAAATACCTTATAATATAACTTAATATGCAGTGTATCATTGAAAATACCTTGTAGTATATAGTAGTTTATCATTGAAAATACCTTATAATATAACGTAATATTCTGTGTATCATTGAAAATACCTTATAATATAACGTAATATGCAGTGTATCATTGAAAATACCTTATAATATTTCGTAATATGCAGTGTATCATTGAAAATACCTTGTAATATATAGTAGTTTATCATTGAAAATACCTTATAATATAACGTAATATTCTGTGTATCATTGAAAATACCTTAGAATATATGGTAATTCTAGTCTATCAATGAAAATACCTTATAATATAACGTAATATGCAGTGTATCATTGAAAATTCCTTATAATATAACGTAATATGCAGAGTACCCTTGGAAATACCTTATAATATATCGTAATTTTTTAGTGTATCATTGGAAATACCTAATAATATAACGTAATATGCAGTGTATCATTGAAAATACCTTATAATAAAACGTAATATGCAGTGTATCATTGAAAATACCTTAGAATATATGGTAATTTGTAGTGTATCATTGAAAATACCTTGTAATATATTGTAGTTTATCATTGAAAATACCTTATAATATAACGTAATATTCTGTGTATCACTGAAAATACCTTATAATATAACGTAATATGCAGTGTATCATTGAAAATACCTTATAATATAACGTAATATGACGTGTATCATTGAAAATACTTTATAATATAACGTAATATGCAGTGTATCATTTAAAATACCTTATAATATAACGTAATATGCAGTGTATCATTGGAAATACCTTATAATATATGGTAATTTGTAGTGTATCAATGAAAATACCTTATAATATAACGTAATATGCAGTGTATCATTGAAAATAATTTATAATATATCGTAATTTGTAGTGTATCAATGACAATACCTTATAATATAAAGTAATATGCAGTGTATCATTGAAAATACCTTATAATATATCGTAATTTGTAGTGTATCATTGAAAATACCTTATAATATATAGTAGTTTATCATTGAAAATACCTTATAATATAACGTAATATGCAGTGTATCATTGAAAATACCTTATAATATAACGTAATATGCAGTGTATGATTGAAAATACCTTAGAATATAAGGTATTTGTAGTGTATCATTGAAAATACCTTGTAATATATTGTAGTTTATCATTGAAAATACCTTATAATATAACGTAATATTCTGTGTATCACTGAAAATACCTTATAATATAACGTAATATGCAGTGTATCATTGAAAATACCTTATAATATAACGTAATATGACGTGTATCATTGAAAATACTTTATAATATAACGTAATATGCAGTGTATCATTTAAAATACCTTATAATATAACGTAATATGCAGTGTATCATTGAAAATACCTTATAATATAACGTAATATGCAGTGTATCATTGAAAATACCTTATAATATAACGTAGTATGCAGTCTATCATGAAAAATACCTTATAAAATAATGTAATATGCAGTGTATCATTGAAAATACCTTATAATATAACGTGATATGCAGTGTATCATTGAAAATACCTTATAATATAACGAGATATGCAGTCTATCATTGAAAATACCTAATAATATAACGTAGTATGCAGTGTATCATTGAAAATACCCTATAATATAACGTAATATGCAGTGTATCATTGAAAATACATTATAATATAACGTAATATGCGGTGTATCATTGAAAATACCTTATAATATAACGTAATATGCAGTGTATCATTGAAAATACCTTGTAATATATAGTAGTTTATCATTGAAAATACCTTATAATATAACGTAATATTCTGTGTATCACTGAAAATACCTTATAATATAACGTAATATGCAGTGTATCATTGAAAATACCTTATAATATAACGTAATATGACGTGTATCATTGAAAATACTTTATAATATAACGTAATATGCAGTGTATCATTTAAAATACCTTATAATATAACGTAATATGCAGTGTATCATTGAAAATACCTTATAATATATAGTAGTTTATCATTGAAAATACCTTATAATATAACGTAATATTCTGTGTATCATTGAAAATACCTTAGAATATATGGTAATTCTAGTCTATCAATGAAAATACCTTATAATATAACGTAATATGCAGTGTATCATTGAAAATTCCTTATAATATAACGTAATATGCAGAGTACCCTTGGAAATACCTTATAATATATCGTAATTTTTTAGTGTATCATTGGAAATACCTAATAATATAACGTAATATGCAGTGTATCATTGAAAATACCTTATAATATAACGTAATATGCAGTGTATCATTGGAAATACCTTATAATATATGGTAATTTGTAGTGTATCAATGAAAATACCTTATAATATAACGTAATATGCAGTGTATCATTGAAAATAATTTATAATATATCGTAATTTGTAGTGTATCAATGACAATACCTTATAATATAAAGTAATATGCAGTGTATCATTGAAAATACCTTATAATATTTCGTAATTTGTAGTGTATCATTGAAAATACCTTATAATATATAGTAGTTTATCATTGAAAATACCTTATAATATAACGTAATATGCAGTGTATCATTGGAAATACCTTATAATATATAGTAATTTTTTAGTGTATCATTGAAAATACCTAATAATATAACGTAATATGCAGTGCATCATTGAAAATACCTTATAATATAACGTAATATGCAGTGCATCATTGAAAATACCTTATAATATAACGTAATATTCTGTGTATCATTGAAAATACCTTATAATATAACGTAATATGCAGTGTATCATTGAAAATAATTTATAATATATCGTAATTTGTAGTGTATCAATGAAAATACCTTATAATATAACGTAATATGCACTGTATCATTGAAAATACTTTATAATATAACGTAATATGCGGTGTATCATTGAAAATACCTTATAATATAACTTAATATGCAGTGTATCATTGAAAATACCTTGTAGTATATAGTAGTTTATCATTGAAAATACCTTATAATATAACGCAATATTCTGTGTATCATTGAAAATACCTTATAATATAACGTAATATGCAGTGTATCATTGAAAATACCTTATAATATTTCGTAATATGCAGTGTATCATTGAAAATACCTTGTAATATATAGTAGTTTATCATTGAAAATACCTTATAATATAACGTAATATGACGTGTATCATTGAAAATACTTTATAATATAACGTAATATGCAGTGTATCATTTAAAATACCTTATAATATAACGTAATATGCAGTGTATCATTGAAAATACCTTATAATATATGGTAATTTGTAGTGTATCAATGAAAATACCTTATAATATAACGTAATATGCAGTGTATCATTGTAAATAATTTATAATATATCGTAATTTGTAGTGTATCAATGACAATACCTTATAATATAAAGTAATATGCAGTGTATCATTGAAAATACCTTATAATATATCGTAATTTGTAGTGTATCATTGAAAATACCTTATAATATATAGTAGTTTATCATTGAAAATACCTTATAATATAACGTAATATGCAGTGTATCATTGAAAATACCTTATAATATAACGTAATATGCAGTGTATGATTGAAAATACATTATAATATATGGTAATTTGTAGTGTATCATTGAAAATACCTTGTAATATATTGTAGTTTATCATTGAAAATACCTTATAATATAACGTAATATTCTGTGTATCACTGAAAATACCTTATAATATAACGTAATATGCAGTGTATCATTGAAAATACCTTATAATATAACGTAATATGACGTGTATCATTGAAAATACTTTATAATATAACGTAATATGCAGTGTATCATTTAAAATACCTTATAATATAACGTAATATGCAGTGTATCATTGGAAATACCTTATAATATATGGTAATTTGTAGTGTATCAATGAAAATACCTTATAATATAACGTAATATGCAGTGTATCATTGAAAATAATTTATAATATATCGTAATTTGTAGTGTATCAATGACAATACCTTATAATATAAAGTAATATGCAGTGCATCATTGAAAATACCTTATAATATATCGTAATTTGTAGTGTATCATTGAAAATACCTTATAATATATAGTAGTTTATCATTGAAAATACCTTATAATATAACGTAATATGCAGTGTATCATTGAAAATACCTTATAATATAACGTAATATGCAGTGTATGATTGAAAATACCTTATAATATAACGTAATATGCGGTGTATCATTGAAAATACCGTAGAATATATGGTAATTCTAGTCTATCAATGAAAATACATTATAATATAAGGTAATATGCAGTGTATCATTGAAAATACCTTATAATATAACGTAATATGCAGTGTATCATTGAAAATACCTTATAATATAACGTAATATGCAGTGTATCATTGAAAATACCTTATAATATAACGTAATATGCGGTGTATCATTGAAAATACCGTAGAATATATGGTAATTCTAGTCTATCAATGAAAATACATTATAATATAAGGTAATATGCAGTGTATCATTGAAAATACCTTATAATATAACGTAATATGCAGTGTATCATTGGAAATACCTTATAATATATAGTAATTTTTTAGTGTATCATTGAAAATACCTAATAATATAACGTAATATGCAGTGCATCATTGAAAATACCTTATAATATAACGTAATATTCTGTGTATCATTGAAAATACCTTATAATATATCGTAATATGCAGTGTATCATTGAAAATACCTTATAATATAACGTAATATGCAGTGTATCATTGAAAATACCTTATAATATAACGTAATATGCAGTGTATCATTGAAAATACATTATAATATAACGTAATATGCGGTGTATCATTGAAAATACCTTATAATATAACTTAATATGCAGTGTATCATTGAAAATACCTTGTAATATATAGTAGTTTATCATTGAAAATACCTTATAATATAACGTAATATTCTGTGTATCATTGAAAATACCTTATAATATAACGTAATATGCAGTGTATCATTGAAAATACCTTATAATATTTCGTAATATGCAGTGTATCATTGAAAATACCTTATAATATAACGTAATATGCAGTGTATCATTTAAAATACCTTATAATATAACGTAATATGCAGTGTATCATTGGAAATACCTTATAATATATGGTAATTTGTAGTGTATCAATGAAAATACCTTATAATATAACGTAATATGCAGTGTATCATTGAAAATAATTTATAATATATCGTAATTTGTAGTGTATCAATGACAATACCTTATAATATAAAGTAATATGCAGTGTATCATTGAAAATACCTTATAATATATCGTAATTTGTAGTGTATCATTGAAAATACCTTATAATATATAGTAGTTTATCATTGAAAATACCTTATAATATAACGTAATATGCAGTGTATCATTGAAAATACCTTATAATATAACGTAATATGCAGTGTATGATTGAAAATACCTTAGAATATATGGTAATTTGTAGTGTATCATTGAAAATACCTTGTAATATATTGTAGTTTATCATTGAAAATACCTTATAATATAACGTAATATTCTGTGTATCACTGAAAATACCTTATAATATAACGTAATATGCAGTGTATCATTGAAAATACCTTATAATATAACGTAATATGACGTGTATCATTGAAAATACTTTATAATATAACGTAATATGCAGTGTATCATTTAAAATACCTTATAATATAACGTAATATGCAGTGTATCATTGGAAATACCTTATAATATATGGTAATTTGTAGTGTATCAATGAAAATACCTTATAATATAACGTAATATGCAGTGTATCATTGAAAATAATTTATAATATATCGTAATTTGTAGTGTATCAATGACAATACCTTATAATATAAAGTAATATGCAGTGTATCATTGAAAATACCTTATAATATATCGTAATTTGTAGTGTATCATTGAAAATACCTTATAATATATAGTAGTTTATCATTGAAAATACCTTATAATATAACGTAATATGCAGTGTATCATTGAAAATACCTTATAATATAACGTAATATGCAGTGTATGATTGAAAATACCTTATAATATAACGTAATATGCGGTGTATCATTGAAAATCCCGTAGAATATATGGTAATTCTAGTCTATCAATGAAAATACATTATAATATAAGGTAATATGCAGTGTATCATTGAAAATACCTTATAATATAACGTAATATGCAGTGTATCATTGAAAATACCTTATAATATAACGTAATATGCAGTGTATCATTGAAAATACCTTATAATATAACGTAATATGCGGTGTATCATTGAAAATACCGTAGAATATATGGTAATTCTAGTCTATCAATGAAAATACATTATAATATAAGGTAATATGCAGTGTATCATTGAAAATACCTTATAATATAACGTAATATGCAGTGTATCATTGGAAATACCTTATAATATATAGTAATTTTTTAGTGTATCATTGAAAATACCTAATAATATAACGTAATATGCAGTGCATCATTGAAAATACCTTATAATATAACGTAATATTCTGTGTATCATTGAAAATACCTTATAATATAACGTAATATGCAGTGTATCTTTGAAAATACCTTATAATATAACGTAATATGCAGTGTATCATTGAAAATACCTTATAATATAACGTAATATGCAGTGTATCATTGAAAATACATTATAATATAACGTAATATGCGGTGTATCATTGAAAATACCTTATAATATAACTTAATATGCAGTGTATCATTGAAAATACCTTGTAATATATAGTAGTTTATCATTGAAAATACCTTATAATATAACGTAATATTCTGTGTATCATTGAAAATACCTTATAATATAACGTAATATGCAGTGTATCATTGAAAATACCTTATAATATTTCGTAATATGCAGTGTATCATTGAAAATACCTTATAATATAACGTAATATGCAGTGTATCATTTAAAATACCTTATAATATAACGTAATATGCAGTGTATCATTGGAAATACCTTATAATATATGGTAATTTGTAGTGTATCAATGAAAATACCTTATAATATAACGTAATATGCAGTGTATCATTGAAAATAATTTATAATATATCGTAATTTGTAGTGTATCAATGACAATACCTTATAATATAAAGTAATATGCAGTGTATCATTGAAAATACCTTATAATATAACTTAATATGCAGTGTATCATTGAAAATACCTTGTAATATATAGTAGTTTATCATTGAAAATACCTTATAATATAACGTAATATTCTGTGTATCATTGAAAATACCTTATAATATAACGTAATATGCAGTGTATCATTGAAAATACCTTATAATATTTCGTAATATGCAGTGTATCATTGAAAATACCTTATAATATAACGTAATATGCAGTGTATCATTTAAAATACCTTATAATATAACGTAATATGCAGTGTATCATTGGAAATACCTTATAATATATGGTAATTTGTAGTGTATCAATGAAAATACCTTATAATATAACGTAATATGCAGTGTATCATTGAAAATAATTTATAATATATCGTAATTTGTAGTGTATCAATGACAATACCTTATAATATAAAGTAATATGCAGTGTATCATTGAAAATACCTTATAATATTTCGTAATTTGTAGTGTATCATTGAAAATACCTTATAATATATAGTAGTTTATCATTGAAAATACCTTATAATATAACGTAATATGCAGTGTATCATTGGAAATACCTTATAATATATAGTAATTTTTTAGTGTATCATTGAAAATACCTAATAATATAACGTAATATGCAGTGCATCATTGAAAATACCTTATAATATAACGTAATATGCAGTGTATCATTGAAAATACCTTATAATATAACGTAATATGCAGTGTATCATTGAAAATAATTTATAATATATCGTAATTTGTAGTGTATCAATGAAAATACCTTATAATATAACGTAATATGCACTGTATCATTGAAAATACTTTATAATATAACGTAATATGCAGTCTATCATTGAAAATACCTTATAATATAATGTAATATGCAGTCTATCATTGAAAATACCTCATAATATAACATAATAAGCAGTGTATCATTGAAAATACCTTATAATATAACGTAATATGCAGTAATTCATTGAAAATACTTTATAATATAACGTAATATGCAGTGTATCATTAAAAATACCTCATAATATAACGTAATATGCAGTCTATCATTGAAAATACCTTATAATATAATGTAATATGCAGTCTATCATTGAAAATACCTTATAATATAACGTAATATGCAGTGTATCATTGAAAATACCTTGTAATATATAGTAATTTATCATTGAAAATACCTTATAATATAACGTAATATTCTGTGTATCATTGAAAATACCTTATAATATAACGTAATATGCAGTGTATCATTGAAAATACCTTATAATATTTCGTAATATGCAGTGTATCATTGAAAATACCTTATAATATAACGTAATATGCAGTGTATCATTGAAAATACCTTATAATATAACGTAGTATGCAGTCTATCATGAAAAATACCTTATAAAATAATGTAATATGCAGTGTATCATTGAAAATACCTTATAATATAACGTAATATGCAGTGTATCATTGAAAATACCTTATAATATAACGAGATATGCAGTCTATCATTGAAAATACCTAATAATATAACGTAGTATGCAGTGTATCATTGAAAATACCGTATAATATAACGTAATATGCAGTGTATCATTGAAAATACATTATAATATAACGTAATATGCGGTGTATCATTGAAAATACCTTATGATATAACGTAATATGCAGTGTATCATTGAAAATACCTTGTAATATATAGTAGTTTATCATTGAAAATACCTTATAATATAACGTAATATTCTGTGTATCATTGAAAATACCTTAGAATATATGGTAATTCTAGTCTATCAATGAAAATACCTTATAATATAACGTAATATGCAGTGTATCATTGAAAATTCCTTATAATATAACGTAATATGCAGTGTATCATTGAAAATACCTTATAATAAAACGTAATATGCAGTGTATCATTGAAGATACCTTATAATATATGGTAATTTGTAGTGTATCAATGAAAATACCTTATAATATAACGTAATATGCAGTGTATCATTGAAAATACCTTATAATATAACGTAATATGCAGTGTATCATTGGAAATACCTTATAATATATAGTAATTTTTTAGTGTATCATTGAAAATACCTAATAATATAACGTAATATGCAGTGCATCATTGAAAATACCTTATAATATAACGTAATATGCAGTGTATCATTGAAAATACCTTATAATATAACGTAATATGCAGTGTATCATTGAAAATAATTTATAATATATCGTAATTTGTAGTGTATCAATGAAAATACCTTATAATATAACGTAATATGCACTGTATCATTGAAAATACTTTATAATATAACGTAATATGCAGTCTATCATTGAAAATACCTTATAATATAATGTAATATGCAGTCTATCATTGAAAATACCTCATAATATAACATAATAAGCAGTGTATCATTGAAAATACCTTATAATATAACGTAATATGCAGTAATTCATTGAAAATACTTTATAATATAACGTAATATGCAGTGTATCATTGAAAATACCTCATAATATAACGTAATATGCAGTCTATCATTGAAAATACCTTATAATATAATGTAATATGCAGTCTATCATTGAAAATACCTTATAATATAACGTAATATGCAGTGTATCATTGAAAATACCTTGTAATATATAGTAATTTATCATTGAAAATACCTTATAATATAACGTAATATTCTGTGTATCATTGAAAATACCTTATAATATAACGTAATATGCAGTGTATCATTGAAAATACCTTATAATATTTCGTAATATGCAGTGTATCATTGAAAATACCTTATAATATAACGTAATATGCAGTGTATCATTGAAAATACCTTATAATATAACGTAGTATGCAGTCTATCATGAAAAATACCTTATAAAATAATGTAATATGCAGTGTATCATTGAAAATACCTTATAATATAACGTAATATGCAGTGTATCATTGAAAATACCTTATAATATAACGAGATATGCAGTCTATCATTGAAAATACCTAATAATATAACGTAGTATGCAGTGTATCATTGAAAATACCGTATAATATAACGTAATATGCAGTGTATCATTGAAAATACATTATAATATAACGTAATATGCGGTGTATCATTGAAAATACCTTATGATATAACGTAATATGCAGTGTATCATTGAAAATACCTTGTAATATATAGTAGTTTATCATTGAAAATACCTTATAATATAACGTAATATTCTGTGTATCATTGAAAATACCTTAGAATATATGGTAATTCTAGTCTATCAATGAAAATACCTTATAATATAACGTAATATGCAGTGTATCATTGAAAATTCCTTATAATATAACGTAATATGCAGTGTATCATTGAAAATACCTTATAATAAAACGTAATATGCAGTGTATCATTGAAGATACCTTATAATATATGGTAATTTGTAGTGTATCAATGAAAATACCTTATAATATAACGTAATATGCAGTGTATCATTGAAAATACCTTATAATATAACGTAATATGCAGTGTATCATTGGAAATACCTTATAATATATAGTAATTTTTTAGTGTATCAATGAAAATACCTAATAATATAACGTAATATTCTGTGTATCATTGAAAATACCTTATAATAAAACGTAATATGCAGTGTATCATTGAAAATACCTTATAATAAAACGTAATATGCAGTGTATCATTGAAAATACCTTATAATATAACGTAATATGCAGTGTATCATTGAAAATACCTTATAATATAACGTAATATGCGGTGTATCATTGAAAATACCGTAGAATATATGGTAATTCTAGTCTATCAATGAAAATACATTATAATATAAGGTAATATGCAGTGTATCATTGAAAATACCTTATAATATAACGTAATATGCAGTGTATCATTGGAAATACCTTATAATATATAGTAATTTTTTAGTGTATCATTGAAAATACCTAATAATATAACGTAATATGCAGTGCATCATTGAAAATACCTTATAATATAACGTAATATTCTGTGTATCATTGAAAATACCTTATAATATAACGTAATATGCAGTGTATCATTGAAAATACCTTATAATATAACGTAATATGCAGTGTATCATTGAAAATACCTTATAATATAACGTAATATGCAGTGTATCATTGAAAATACATTATAATATAACGTAATATGCGGTGTATCATTGAAAATACCTTATAATATAACTTAATATGCAGTGTATCATTGAAAATACCTTGTAATATATAGTAGTTTATCATTGAAAATACCTTATAATATAACGTAATATTCTGTGTATCATTGAAAATACCTTATAATATAACGTAATATGCAGTGTATCATTGAAAATACCTTATAATATTTCGTAATATGCAGTGTATCATTGAAAATACCTTATAATATAACGTAATATGCAGTGTATCATTGAAAATACCTTATAATATTTCGTAATATGCAGTGTATCATTGAAAATACCTTATAATATAACGTAATATGCAGTGTATCATTGAAAATACCTTATAATATAACGTAGTATGCAGTCTATCATGAAAAATACCTTATAATATAACGTGATATGCAGTGTATCATTGAAAATACCTTATAATATAACGTAGTATGCAGTGTATCATTGAAAATACCGTATAATATAACGTAATATGCAGTGTATCATTGAAAATACATTATAATATAACGTAATATGCGGTGTATCATTGAAAATACCTTATGATATAACGTAATATGCAGTGTATCATTGAAAATACCTTGTAATATATAGTAGTTTATCATTGAAAATACCTTATAATATAACGTAATATTCTGTGTATCATTGAAAATACCTTAGAATATATGGTAATTCTAGTCTATCAATGAAAATACCTTATAATATAACGTAATATGCAGTGTATCATTGAAAATTCCTTATAATATAACGTAATATGCAGTGTATCATTGAAAATACCTTATAATAAAACGTAATATGCAGTGTATCATTGAAGATACCTTATAATATATGGTAATTTGTAGTGTATCAATGAAAATACCTTATAATATAACGTAATATGCAGTGTATCATTGAAAATACCTTATAATATAACGTAATATGCAGTGTATCATTGGAAATACCTTATAATATATAGTAATTTTTTAGTGTATCAATGAAAATACCTAATAATATAACGTAATATTCTGTGTATCATTGAAAATACCTTATAATAAAACGTAATATGCAGTGTATCATTGAAAATACCTTATAATAAAACGTAATATGCAGTGTATCATTGAAAATACCTTATAATATAACGTAATATGCAGTGTATCATTGAAAATACCTTATAATATAACGTAATATGCGGTGTATCATTGAAAATACCGTAGAATATATGGTAATTCTAGTCTATCAATGAAAATACATTATAATATAAGGTAATATGCAGTGTATCATTGAAAATACCTTATAATATAACGTAATATGCAGTGTATCATTGGAAATACCTTATAATATATAGTAATTTTTTAGTGTATCATTGAAAATACCTAATAATATAACGTAATATGCAGTGTATCATTGAAAATACCTTATAATATTTCGTAATATGCAGTGTATCATTGAAAATACCTTATAATATAACGTAATATGCAGTGTATCATTGAAAATACCTTATAATATAACGTAGTATGCAGTCTATCATGAAAAATACCTTATAAAATAATGTAATATGCAGTGTATCATTGAAAATACCTTATAATATAACGTAATATGCAGTGTATCATTGGAAATACCTTATAATATATAGTAATTTTTTAGTGTATCAATGAAAATACCTAATAATATAACGTAATATTCTGTGTATCATTGAAAATACCTTATAATAAAACGTAATATGCAGTGTATCATTGAAAATACCTTATAATAAAACGTAATATGCAGTGTATCATTGAAAATACCTTATAATATAACGTAATATGCAGTGTATCATTGAAAATACCTTATAATATAACGTAATATGCGGTGTATCATTGAAAATACCGTAGAATATATGGTAATTCTAGTCTATCAATGAAAATACATTATAATATAAGGTAATATGCAGTGTATCATTGAAAATACCTTATAATATAACGTAATATGCAGTGTATCATTGGAAATACCTTATAATATATAGTAATTTTTTAGTGTATCATTGAAAATACCTAATAATATAACGTAATATGCAGTGCATCATTGAAAATACCTTATAATATAACGTAATATTCTGTGTATCATTGAAAATACCTTATAATATAACGTAATATGCAGTGTATCATTGAAAATACCTTATAATATAACGTAATATGCAGTGTATCATTGAAAATACCTTATAATATAACGTAATATGCAGTGTATCATTGAAAATACATTATAATATAACGTAATATGCGGTGTATCATTGAAAATACCTTATAATATAACTTAATATGCAGTGTATCATTGAAAATACCTTGTAATATATAGTAGTTTATCATTGAAAATACCTTATAATATAACGTAATATTCTGTGTATCATTGAAAATACCTTATAATATAACGTAATATGCAGTGTATCATTGAAAATACCTTATAATATTTCGTAATATGCAGTGTATCATTGAAAATACCTTATAATATAACGTAATATGCAGTGTATCATTGAAAATACCTTATAATATAACGTAGTATGCAGTCTATCATGAAAAATACCTTATAAAATAATGTAATATGCAGTGTATCATTGAAAATACCTTATAATATAACGTGATATGCAGTGTATCATTGAAAATACCTTATAATATAACGAGATATGCAGTCTATCATTGAAAATACCTAATAATATAACGTAGTATGCAGTGTATCATTGAAAATACCCTATAATATAACGTAATATGCAGTGTATCATTGAAAATACATTATAATATAACGTAATATGCGGTGTATCATTGAAAATACCTTATAATATAACGTAATATGCAGTGTATCATTGAAAATACCTTGTAATATATAGTAGTTTATCATTGAAAATACCTTATAATATAACGTAATATTCTGTGTATCATTGAAAATACCTTATAATAAAACGTAATATGCAGTGTATCATTGAAAATACCTTAGAATATATGGTAATTTGTAGTGTATCATTGAAAATACCTTGTAATATATAGTAGTTTATCATTGAAAATACCTTATAATATAACGTAATATTCTGTGTATCACTGAAAATACCTTATAATATAACGTAATATGCAGTGTATCATTGAAAATACCTTATAATATAACGTAATATGACGTGTATCATTGAAAATACTTTATAATATAACGTAATATGCAGTGTATCATTTAAAATACCTTATAATATAACGTAATATGCAGTGTATCATTGGAAATACCTTATAATATATGGTAATTTGTAGTGTATCAATGAAAATACCTTATAATATAACGTAATATGCAGTGTATCATTGAAAATAATTTATAATATATCGTAATTTGTAGTGTATCAATGACAATACCTTATAATATAAAGTAATATGCAGTGTATCATTGAAAATACCTTATAATATTTCGTAATTTGTAGTGTATCATTGAAAATACCTTATAATATATAGTAGTTTATCATTGAAAATACCTTATAATATAACGTAATATTCTGTGTATCATTGAAAATACCTTAGAATATATGGTAATTCTAGTCT
The DNA here is from genome assembly GCA_916610255.1 of Lasioglossum lativentre. Taxonomy (NCBI): domain Eukaryota; kingdom Metazoa; phylum Arthropoda; class Insecta; order Hymenoptera; family Halictidae; genus Lasioglossum; species Lasioglossum lativentre. The sequence continues at coordinate 227,167 of CAKAJI010000465.1, forward strand.
ATCAATGAAAATACCTTATAATATAACGTAATATGCAGTGTATCATTGAAAATTCCTTATAATATAACGTAATATGCAGAGTACCCTTGGAAATACCTTATAATGTATCGTAATTTTTTAGTGTATCATTGGAAATACCTAATAATATAACGTAATATGCAGTGTATCATTGAAAATACCTTATAATAAAACGTAATATGCAGTGTATCATTGAAAATACCTTAGAATATATGGTAATTTGTAGTGTATCATTGAAAATACCTTGTAATATATAGTAGTTTATCATTGAAAATACCTTATAATATAACGTAATATTCTGTGTATCACTGAAAATACCTTATAATATAACGTAATATGCAGTGTATCATTGAAAATACCTTATAATATAACGTAATATGACGTGTATCATTGAAAATACTTTATAATATAACGTAATATGCAGTGTATCATTTAAAATACCTTATAATATAACGTAATATGCAGTGTATCATTGGAAATACCTTATAATATATGGTAATTTGTAGTGTATCAATGAAAATACCTTATAATATAACGTAATATGCAGTGTATCATTGAAAATAATTTATAATATATCGTAATTTGTAGTGTATCAATGACAATACCTTATAATATAAAGTAATATGCAGTGTATCATTGAAAATACCTTATAATATTTCGTAATTTGTAGTGTATCATTGAAAATACCTTATAATATATAGTAGTTTATCATTGAAAATACCTTATAATATAACGTAATATGCAGTGTATCATTGGAAATACCTTATAATATATAGTAATTTTTTAGTGTATCATTGAAAATACCTAATAATATAACGTAATATGCAGTGCATCATTGAAAATACCTTATAATATAACGTAATATGCAGTGTATCATTGAAAATACCTTATAATATAACTTAATATGCAGTGTATCATTGAAAATACCTTATGATATAAAGTAATATGCAGTGTATCATTGAAAATACCTTAGAATATATGGTAATTCTAGTCTATCAATGAAAATACCTTATAATATAACGTAATATGCAGTGTATCATTGAAAATACCTTATAATATAACGTAATATGCAGTGTATCATTGAAAATACCTTATAAAAAAACGTAATATGCAGTGTATCATTGAAGATAACTTATAATATATGGTAATTTGTAGTGTATCAATGAAAATACCTTATAATATAACGTAATATGCAGTGTATCATTGAAAATACCTTATAATATAACGTAATATGCAGTCTATCATTGAAAATACCTTATAATATAATGTAATATGCAGTCTATCATTGAAAATACCTTATAATATAACGTAATATGCAGTGTATCATTGAAAATACCTTATAATATAACGTAATATGCAGTAATTCATTGAAAATACTTTATAATATAACGTAATATGCAGTGTATCATTGAAAATACCTCATAATATAACGTAATATGCAGTCTAACATTGAAAATACCTTATATTATAATGTAATATGCAGTCTATCATTGAAAATACCTTATAATATAACGTAATATGCAGTGTATCATTGAAAATACCTTGTAATATATAGTAGTTTATCATTGAAAATACCTTATAATATAACGTAATATTCTGTGTATCATTGAAAATACCTTATAATATAACGTAATATGCAGTGTATCATTGAAAATACCTTATAATATTTCGTAATATGCAGTGTATCATTGAAAATACCTTATAATATAACGTAATATGCAGTGTATCATTGAAAATACCTTATAATATAACGTAGTATGCAGTCTATCATGAAAAATACCTTATAAAATAATGTAATATGCAGTGTATCATTGAAAATACCTTATAATATAACGTGATATGCAGTGTATCATTGAAAATACCTTATAATATAACGAGATATGCAGTCTATCATTGAAAATACCTAATAATATAACGTAGTATGCAGTGTATCATTGAAAATACCGTATAATATAACGTAATATGCAGTGTATCATTGAAAATACCTTATAATATAACGTAGTATGCAGTCTATCATGAAAAATACCTTATAAAATAATGTAATATGCAGTGTATCATTGAAAATACCTTATAATATAACGTGATATGCAGTGTATCATTGAAAATACCTTATAATATAACGAGATATGCAGTCTATCATTGAAAATACCTAATAATATAACGTAGTATGCAGTGTATCATTGAAAATACCGTATAATATAACGTAATATGCAGTGTATCATTGAAAATACCTTATAATAAAACGTAATATGCAGTGTATCATTGAAAATACCTTAGAATATATGGTAATTTGTAGTGTATCATTGAAAATACCTTGTAATATATAGTAGTTTATCATTGAAAATACCTTATAATATAACGTAATATTCTGTGTATCACTGAAAATACCTTATAATATAACGTAATATGCAGTGTATCATTGAAAATACCTTATAATATAACGTAATATGACGTGTATCATTGAAAATACTTTATAATATAACGTAATATGCAGTGTATCATTTAAAATACCTTATAATATAACGTAATATGCAGTGTATCATTGGAAATACCTTATAATATATGGTAATTTGTAGTGTATCAATGAAAATACCTTATAATATAACGTAATATGCAGTGTATCATTGAAAATAATTTATAATATATCGTAATTTGTAGTGTATCAATGACAATACCTTATAATATAAAGTAATATGCAGTGTATCATTGAAAATACCTTATAATATTTCGTAATTTGTAGTGTATCATTGAAAATACCTTATAATATATAGTAGTTTATCATTGAAAATACCTTATAATATAACGTAATATGCAGTGTATCATTGGAAATACCTTATAATATATAGTAATTTTTTAGTGTATCATTGAAAATACCTAATAATATAACGTAATATGCAGTGCATCATTGAAAATACCTTATAATATAACGTAATATGCAGTGTATCATTGAAAATACCTTATAATATAACTTAATATGCAGTGTATCATTGAAAATACCTTATGATATAAAGTAATATGCAGTGTATCATTGAAAATACCTTAGAATATATGGTAATTCTAGTCTATCAATGAAAATACCTTATAATATAACGTAATATGCAGTGTATCATTGAAAATTCCTTATAATATAACGTAATATGCAGTGTATCATTGAAAATACCTTATAAAAAAACGTAATATGCAGTGTATCATTGAAGATAACTTATAATATATGGTAATTTGTAGTGTATCAATGAAAATACCTTATAATATAACGTAATATGCAGTGTATCATTGAAAATACCTTATAATATAACGTAATATGCAGTCTATCATTGAAAATACCTTATAATATAATGTAATATGCAGTCTATCATTGAAAATACCTTATAATATAACGTAATATGCAGTGTATCATTGAAAATACCTTATAATATAACGTAATATGCAGTAATTCATTGAAAATACTTTATAATATAACGTAATATGCAGTGTATCATTGAAAATACCTCATAATATAACGTAATATGCAGTCTAACATTGAAAATACCTTATATTATAATGTAATATGCAGTCTATCATTGAAAATACCTTATAATATAACGTAATATGCAGTGTATCATTGAAAATACCTTGTAATATATAGTAGTTTATCATTGAAAATACCTTATAATATAACGTAATATTCTGTGTATCATTGAAAATACCTTATAATATAACGTAATATGCAGTGTATCATTGAAAATACCTTATAATATTTCGTAATATGCAGTGTATCATTGAAAATACCTTATAATATAACGTAATATGCAGTGTATCATTGAAAATACCTTATAATATAACGTAGTATGCAGTCTATCATGAAAAATACCTTATAAAATAATGTAATATGCAGTGTATCATTGAAAATACCTTATAATATAACGTGATATGCAGTGTATCATTGAAAATACCTTATAATATAACGAGATATGCAGTCTATCATTGAAAATACCTAATAATATAACGTAGTATGCAGTGTATCATTGAAAATACCGTATAATATAACGTAATATGCAGTGTATCATTGAAAATACATTATAATATAACGTAATATGCGGTGTATCATTGAAAATACCTTATGATATAACGTAATATGCAGTGTATCATTGAAAATACCTTGTAATATATAGTAGTTTATCATTGAAAATACCTTATAATAAACGTAATATTCTGTGTATCATTGAAAATACCTTAGAATATATGGTAATTCTTGTCTATCAATGAAAATAACCTTATAATATAACGTAATATGCAGTGTATCATTGAAAATTCCTTATAATATAACGTAATATGCAGTGTATCATTGAAAATACCTTATAAAAAAACGTAATATGCAGTGTATCATTGAAGATACCTTATAATATATGGTAATTTGTAGTGTATCAATGAAAATACCTTATAATATAACGTAATATGCAGTGTATCATTGAAAATACCTTATAATATAACGTAATATGCAGTGTATCATTGGAAATACCTTATAATATATAGTAATTTTTTAGTGTATCATTGAAAATACCTAATAATATAACGTAATATTCTGTGTATCATTGAATACCTTATAATATAACGTAATATGCAGTGTATCATTGAAAATACCTTATAATAAAACGTAATATGCAGTGTATCATGGAAGATACCTTATAATATATGGTAATTTGTAGTGTATCAATGAAAATACCTTATAATATAACGTAATATGCAGTGTATCATTGAAAATACCTTATAATATAACGTAATATGCAGTGTATCATTGAAAATACCTTATAATATAACGTAGTATGCAGTCTATCATGAAAAATACCTTATAAAATAATGTAATATGCAGTCTATCATTGAAAATACCTTATAATATAACGTAATATGCAGTGTATCATTGAAAATACCTTATAATATAACGTAATATGCAGTAATTCATTGAAAATACTTTATAATATAACGTAATATGCAGTGTATCATTGAAAATACCTCATAATATAACGTAATATGCAGTCTATCATTGAAAATACCTTATAATATAATGTAATATGCAGTCTATCATTGAAAATACCTTATAATATAACGTAATATGCAGTGTATCATTGAAAATACCTTGTAATATATAGTAGTTTATCATTGAAAATACCTTATAATATAACGTAATATTCTGTGTATCATTGAAAATACCTTATAATATAACGTAATATGCAGTGTATCATTGAAAATACCTTATAATATTTCGTAATATGCAGTGTATCATTGAAAATACCTTATAATATAACGTAATATGCAGTGTATCATTGAAAATACCTTATAATATAACGTAGTATGCAGTCTATCATGAAAAATACCTTATAAAATAATGTAATATGCAGTGTATCATTGAAAATACCGTATAATATAACGTGATATGCAGTGTATCATTGAAAATACCTTATAATATAACGAGATATGCAGTCTATCATTGAAAATACCTAATAATATAACGTAGTATGCAGTGTATCATTGAAAATACCGTATAATATAACGTAATATGCAGTGTATCATTGAAAATACATTATAATATAACGTAATATGCGGTGTATCATTGAAAATACCTTATGATATAACGTAATATGCAGTGTATCATTGAAAATACCTTGTAATATATAGTAGTTTATCATTGAAAATACCTTATAATATAACGTAATATTCTGTGTATCATTGAAAATACCTTAGAATATATGGTAATTCTAGTCTATCAATGAAAATACCTTATAATATAACGTAATATGCAGTGTATCATTGAAAATTCCTTATAATATAACGTAATATGCAGTGTATCATTGAAAATACCTTATAATAAAACGTAATATGCAGTGTATCATTGAAGATACCTTATAATATATGGTAATTTGTAGTGTATCAATGAAAATACCATATAATATAACGTAATATGCAGTGTATCATTGAAAATACCTTATAATATAACGTAATATGCAGTGTATCATTGGAATTACCTTATAATATATAGTAATTTTTTAGTGTATCATTGAAAATACCTAATAATATAACGTAATATTCTGTGTATCATTGAAAATACCTTAGAATATATGGTAATTCTAGTCTATCAATGAAAATACCTTATAATATAACGTAATATGCAGTGTATCATTGAAAATTCCTTATAATATAACGTAATATGCAGTGTATCATTGAAAATACCTTATAATAAAACGTAATATGCAGTGTATCATTGAAAATACCTCATAATATAACGTAATATGCAGTCTATCATTGAAAATACCTTATAATATAATGTAATATGCAGTCTATCATTGAAAATACCTTATAATATAACGTAATATGCAGTGTATCATTGAAAATACCTTGTAATATATAGTAGTTTATCATTGAAAATACCTTATAATATAACGTAATATTCTGTGTATCATTGAAAATACCTTATAATATAACGTAATATGCAGTGTATCATTGAAAATACCTTATAATATTTCGTAATATGCAGTGTATCATTGAAAATACCTTATAATATAACGTAATATGCAGTGTATCATTGAAAATACCTTATAATATAACGTAGTATGCAGTCTATCATGAAAAATACCTTATAAAATAATGTAATATGCAGTGTATCATTGAAAATACCGTATAATATAACGTGATATGCAGTGTATCATTGAAAATACCTTATAATATAACGAGATATGCAGTCTATCATTGAAAATACCTAATAATATAACGTAGTATGCAGTGTATCATTGAAAATACCGTATAATATAACGTAATATGCAGTGTATCATTGAAAATACATTATAATATAACGTAATATGCGGTGTATCATTGAAAATACCTTATGATATAACGTAATATGCAGTGTATCATTGAAAATACCTTGTAATATATAGTAGTTTATCATTGAAAATACCTTATAATATAACGTAATATTCTGTGTATCATTGAAAATACCTTAGAATATATGGTAATTCTAGTCTATCAATGAAAATACCTTATAATATAACGTAATATGCAGTGTATCATTGAAAATTCCTTATAATATAACGTAATATGCAGTGTATCATTGAAAATACCTTATAATAAAACGTAATATGCAGTGTATCATTGAAGATACCTTATAATATATGGTAATTTGTAGTGTATCAATGAAAATACCTTATAATATAACGTAATATGCAGTGTATCATTGAAAATACCTTATAATATAACGTAATATGCAGTGTATCATTGGAATTACCTTATAATATATAGTAATTTTTTAGTGTATCATTGAAAATACCTAATAATATAACGTAATATTCTGTGTATCATTGAAAATACCTTAGAATATATGGTAATTCTAGTCTATCAATGAAAATACCTTATAATATAACGTAATATGCAGTGTATCATTGAAAATTCCTTATAATATAACGTAATATGCAGTGTATCATTGAAAATACCTTATAATAAAACGTAATATGCAGTGTATCATTGAAGATACCTTATAATATATGGTAATTTGTAGTGTATCAATGAAAATACCTTATAATATAACGTAATATGCAGTGTATCATTGAAAATACCTTATAATATAACGTAATATGCAGTGTATCATTGGAAATACCTTATAATATATAGTAATTTTTTAGTGTATCATTGAAAATACCTAATAATATAACGTAATATTCTGTGTATCATTGAAAATACCTTATAATAAAACGTAATATGCAGTGTATCATTGAAAATACCTTATAATAAAACGTAATATGCAGTGTATCATCGAAGATACCTTATAATATATGGTAATTTGTAGTGTATCAATGAAAATACCTTATAATATAACGTAATATGCAGTGTATCATTGAAAATACCTTATAATATTTCGTAATATGCAGTGTATCATTGAAAATACCTTATAATATAACGTAATATGCAGTGTATCATTGAAAATACCTTATAATATAACGTAGTATGCAGTCTATCATGAAAAATACCTTATAAAATAATGTAATATGCAGTGTATCATTGAAAATACCGTATAATATAACGTGATATGCAGTGTATCATTGAAAATACCTTATAATATAACGAGATATGCAGTCTATCATTGAAAATACCTAATAATATAACGTAGTATGCAGTGTATCATTGAAAATACCGTATAATATAACGTAATATGCAGTGTATCATTGAAAATACATTATAATATAACGTAATATGCGGTGTATCATTGAAAATACCTTATGATATAACGTAATATGCAGTGTATCATTGAAAATACCTTGTAATATATAGTAGTTTATCATTGAAAATACCTTATAATATAACGTAATATTCTGTGTATCATTGAAAATACCTTAGAATATATGGTAATTCTAGTCTATCAATGAAAATACCTTATAATATAACGTAATATGCAGTGTATCATTGAAAATTCCTTATAATATAACGTAATATGCAGTGTATCATTGAAAATACCTTATAATAAAAACGTAATATGCAGTGTATCATTGAAGATACCTTATAATATATGGTAATTTGTAGTGTATCAATGAAAATACCTTATAATATAACGTAATATGCAGTGTATCATTGAAAATACCTTATAATATAACGTAATATGCAGTGTATCATTGGAATTACCTTATAATATATAGTAATTTTTTAGTGTATCATTGAAAATACCTAATAATATAACGTAATATTCTGTGTATCATTGAAAATACCTTAGAATATATGGTAATTCTAGTCTATCAATGAAAATACCTTATAATATAACGTAATATGCAGTGTATCATTGAAAATTCCTTATAATATAACGTAATATGCAGTGTATCATTGAAAATACCTTATAATAAAACGTAATATGCAGTGTATCATTGAAGATACCTTATAATATATGGTAATTTGTAGTGTATCAATGAAAATACCTTATAATATAACGTAATATGCAGTGTATCATTGAAAATACCTTATAATATAACGTAATATGCAGTGTATCATTGGAAATACCTTATAATATATAGTAATTTTTTAGTGTATCATTGAAAATACCTAATAATATAACGTAATATTCTGTGTATCATTGAAAATACCTTATAATAAAACGTAATATGCAGTGTATCATTGAAAATACCTTATAATAAAACGTAATATGCAGTGTATCATCGAAGATACCTTATAATATATGGTAATTTGTAGTGTATCAATGAAAATACCTTATAATATAACGTAATATGCAGTGTATCATTGAAAATACCTTATAATATAACGTAATATGACGTGTATCATTGAAAATACTTTATAATATAACGTAATATGCAGTGTATCATTTAAAATACCTTATAATATAACGTAATATGCAGTGTATCATTGGAAATACCTTATAATATATGGTAATTTGTAGTGTATTAATGAAAATACCTTATAATATAACGTAATATGCAGTGTATCATTGAAAATAATTTATAATATATCGTAATTTGTAGTGTATCAATGACAATACCTTATAATATAAAGTAATATGCAGTGTATCATTGAAAATACCTTATAATATTTCGTAATTTGTAGTGTATCATTGAAAATACCTTATAATATATAGTAGTTTATCATTGAAAATACCTTATAATATAACGTAATATGCAGTGTATCATTGGAAATACCTTATAATATATAGTAATTTTTTAGTGTATCATTGAAAATACCTAATAATATAACGTAATATGCAGTGCATCATTGAAAATACCTTATAATATAACGTAATATGCAGTGTATCATTGAAAATACCTTATAATATAACGTAATATGCAGTGTATCATTGAAAATAATTTATAATATATCGTAATTTGTAGTGTATCAATGAAAATACCTTATAATATAACGTAATATGCACTGTATCATTGAAAATACTTTATAATATAACGTAATATGCAGTCTATCATTGAAAATACCTTATAATATAATGTAATATGCAGTCTATCATTGAAAATACCTCATAATATAACATAATAAGCAGTGTAGCATTGAAAATACCTTATAATATAACGTGATATGCAGTGTATCATTGAAAATACCTTATAATATAACGTAATATGCAGTCTATCATTGAAAATACCTTATAATATAATGTAATATGCAGTCTATCATTGAAAATACCTTATAATATAACGTAATATGCAGTGTATCATTGAAAATACCTTATAATATAACGTAATATGCAGTAATTCATTGAAAATACTTTATAATATAACGTAATATGCAGTGTATCATTGAAAATACCTCATAATATAACGTAATATGCAGTCTAACATTGAAAATACCTTATATTATAATGTAATATGCAGTCTATCATTGAAAATACCTTATAATATAACGTAATATGCAGTGTATCATTGAAAATACCTTGTAATATATAGTAGTTTATCATTGAAAATACCTTATAATATAACGTAATATTCTGTGTATCATTGAAAATACCTTATAATATAACGTAATATGCAGTGTATCATTGAAAATACCTTATAATATTTCGTAATATGCAGTGTATCATTGAAAATACCTTATAATATAACGTAATATGCAGTGTATCATTGAAAATACCTTATAATATAACGTAGTATGCAGTCTATCATGAAAAATACCTTATAAAATAATGTAATATGCAGTGTATCATTGAAAATACCTTATAATATAACGTGATATGCAGTGTATCATTGAAAATACCTTATAATATAACGAGATATGCAGTCTATCATTGAAAATACCTAATAATATAACGTAGTATGCAGTGTATCATTGAAAATACCGTATAATATAACGTAATATGCAGTGTATCATTGAAAATACATTATAATATAACGTAATATGCGGTGTATCATTGAAAATACCTTATGATATAACGTAATATGCAGTGTATCATTGAAAATACCTTGTAATATATAGTAGTTTATCATTGAAAATACCTTATAATATAACGTAATATTCTGTGTATCATTGAAAATACCTTAGAATATATGGTAATTCTAGTCTATCAATGAAAATACCTTATAATATAACGTAATATGCAGTGTATCATTGAAAATTCCTTATAATATAACGTAATATGCAGTGTATCATTGAAAATACCTTATAATAAAACGTAATATGCAGTGTATCATTGAAGATACCTTATAATATATGGTAATTTGTAGTGTATCAATGAAAATACCTTATAATATAACGTAATATGCAGTGTATCATTGAAAATACCTTATAATATAACGTAATATGCAGTGTATCATTGGAAATACCTTATAATATATAGTAATTTTTTAGTGTATCATTGAAAATACCTAATAATATAACGTAATATTCTGTGTATCATTGAAAATACCTTATAATAAAACGTAATATGCAGTGTATCATTGAAAATACCTTATAATAAAACGTAATATGCAGTGTATCATGGAAGATACCTTATAATATATGGTAATTTGTAGTGTATCAATGAAAATACCTTATAATATAACGTAATATGCAGTGTATCATTGAAAATACCTTATAATATAACGTAATATGCAGTGTATCATTGAAAATACCTTATAATATAACGTAGTATGCAGTCTATCATGAAAAATACCTTATAAAATAATGTAATATGCAGTCTATCATTGAAAATACCTTATAATATAACGTAATATGCAGTGTATCATTGAAAATACCTTATAATATAACGTAATATGCAGTAATTCATTGAAAATACTTTATAATATAACGTAATATGCAGTGTATCATTGAAAATACCTTATAATATAACGTAATATGCAGTCTATCATTGAAAATACCTTATAATATAATGTAATATGCAGTCTATCATTGAAAATACCTTATAATATAACGTAATATGCAGTGTATCATTGAAAATACCTTGTAATATATAGTAGTTTATCATTGAAAATACCTTATAATATAACGTAATATTCTGTGTATCATTGAAAATACCTTATAATATAACGTAATATGCAGTGTATCATTGAAAATACCTTATAATATTTCGTAATATGCAGTGTATCATTGAAAATACCTTATAATATAACGTAATATGCAGTGTATCATTGAAAATACCTTATAATATAACGTAGTATGCAGTCTATCATGAAAAATACCTTATAAAATAATGTAATATGCAGTGTATCATTGAAAATACCGTATAATATAACGTGATATGCAGTGTATCATTGAAAATACCTTATAATATAACGAGATATGCAGTCTATCATTGAAAATACCTAATAATATAACGTAGTATGCAGTGTATCATTGAAAATACCGTATAATATAACGTAATATGCAGTGTATCATTGAAAATACATTATAATATAACGTAATATGCGGTGTATCATTGAAAATACCTTATGATATAACGTAATATGCAGTGTATCATTGAAAATACCTTGTAATATATAGTAGTTTATCATTGAAAATACCTTATAATATAACGTAATATTCTGTGTATCATTGAAAATACCTTAGAATATATGGTAATTCTAGTCTATCAATGAAAATACCTTATAATATAACGTAATATGCAGTGTATCATTGAAAATTCCTTATAATATAACGTAATATGCAGTGTATCATTGAAAATACCTTATAATAAAACGTAATATGCAGTGTATCATTGAAAATACCTTATAATATAACGTAATATGCAGTGTATCATTGAAAATTCCTTATAATATAACGTAATATGCAGAGTACCCTTGGAAATACCTTATAATATATCGTAATTTTTTAGTGTATCATTGGAAATACCTAATAATATAACGTAATATGCAGTGTATCATTGAAAATACCTTATAATAAAACGTAATATGCAGTGTATCATTGAAAATACCTTAGAATATATGGTAATTTGTAGTGTATCATTGAAAATACCTTGTAATATATAGTAGTTTATCATTGAAAATACCTTATAATATAACGTAATATTCTGTGTATCACTGAAAATACCTTATAATATAACGTAATATGCAGTGTATCATTGAAAATACCTTATAATATAACGTAATATGACGTGTATCATTGAAAATACTTTATAATATAACGTAATATGCAGTGTATCATTTAAAATACCTTATAATATAACGTAATATGCAGTGTATCATTGGAAATACCTTATAATATATGGTAATTTGTAGTGTATCAATGAAAATACCTTATAATATAACGTAATATGCAGTGCATCATTGAAAATACCTTATAATATAACGTAATATGCAGTGTATCATTGAAAATACGTTATAATATAACGTAATATGCAGTGTATCATTGAAAATAATTTATAATATATCGTAATTTGTAGTGTATCAATGAAAATACCTTATAATATAACGTAATATGCACTGTATCATTGAAAATACTTTATAATATAACGTAATATGCAGTCTATCATTGAAAATACCTTATAATATAATGTAATATGCAGTGTATCATTGAAAATACCGTATAATATAACGTGATATGCAGTGTATCATTGAAAATACCTTATAATATAACGAGATATGCAGTCTATCATTGAAAATACCTAATAATATAACGTAGTATGCAGTGTATCATTGAAAATACCGTATAATATAACGTAATATGCAGTGTATCATTGAAAATACATTATAATATAACGTAATATGCGGTGTATCATTGAAAATACCTTATGATATAACGTAATATGCAGTGTATCATTGAAAATACCTTGTAATATATAGTAGTTTATCATTGAAAATACCTTATAATATAACGTAATATTCTGTGTATCATTGAAAATACCTTAGAATATATGGTAATTCTAGTCTATCAATGAAAATACCTTATAATATAACGTAATATGCAGTGTATCATTGAAAATTCCTTATAATATAACGTAATATGCAGTGTATCATTGAAAATACCTTATAATAAAACGTAATATGCAGTGTATCATTGAAAATACCTTATAATATAACGTAATATGCAGTGTATCATTGAAAATTCCTTATAATATAACGTAATATGCAGAGTACCCTTGGAAATACCTTATAATATATCGTAATTTTTTAGTGTATCATTGGAAATACCTTATAATATAACGTAATATGCAGTGTATCATTGAAAATACCTTATAATAAAACGTAATATGCAGTGTATCATTGAAAATACCTTAGAATATATGGTAATTTGTAGTGTATCATTGAAAATACCTTGTAATATATAGTAGTTTATCATTGAAAATACCTTATAATATAACGTAATATTCTGTGTATCACTGAAAATACCTTATAATATAACGTAATATGCAGTGTATCATTGAAAATACCTTATAATATAACGTAATATGACGTGTATCATTGAAAATACTTTATAATATAACGTAATATGCAGTGTATCATTTAAAATACCTTATAATATAACGTAATATGCAGTGTATCATTGGAAATACCTTATAATATATGGTAATTTGTAGTGTATCAATGAAAATACCTTATAATATAACGTAATATGCAGTGCATCATTGAAAATACCTTATAATATAACGTAATATGCAGTGTATCATTGAAAATACCTTATAATATAACGTAATATGCAGTGTATCATTGAAAATAATTTATAATATATCGTAATTTGTAGTGTATCAATGAAAATACCTTATAATATAACGTAATATGCACTGTATCATTGAAAATACTTTATAATATAACGTAATATGCAGTCTATCATTGAAAATACCTTATAATATAATGTAATATGCAGTCTATCATTGAAAATACCTCATAATATAACATAATAAGCAGTGTAGCATTGAAAATACCTTATAATATAACGTGATATGCAGTGTATCATTGAAAATACCTTATAATATAACGTAATATGCAGTCTATCATTGAAAATACCTTATAATATAATGTAATATGCAGTCTATCATTGAAAACACCTTATAATATAACGTAATATGCAGTGTATCATTGAAAATACCTTATAATATAACGTAATATGCAGTAATTCATTGAAAATACTTTATAATATAACGTAATATGCAGTGTATCATTGAAAATACCTCATAATATAACGTAATATGCAGTCTAACATTGAAAATACCTTATATTATAATGTAATATGCAGTCTATCATTGAAAATACCTTATAATATAACGTAATATGCAGTGTATCATTGAAAATACCTTGTAATATATAGTAGTTTATCATTGAAAATACCTTATAATATAACGTAATATTCTGTGTATCATTGAAAATACCTTATAATATAACGTAATATGCAGTGTATCATTGAAAATACCTTATAATATTTCGTAATATGCAGTGTATCATTGAAAATACCTTATAATATAACGTAATATGCAGTGTATCATTGAAAATACCTTATAATATAACGTAGTATGCAGTCTATCATGAAAAATACCTTATAAAATAATGTAATATGCAGTGTATCATTGAAAATACCTTATAATATAACGTGATATGCAGTGTATCATTGAAAATACCTTATAATATAACGAGATATGCAGTCTATCATTGAAAATACCTAATAATATAACGTAGTATGCAGTGTATCATTGAAAATACCGTATAATATAACGTAATATGCAGTGTATCATTGAAAATACATTATAATATAACGTAATATGCGGTGTATCATTGAAAATACCTTATGATATAACGTAATATGCAGTGTATCATTGAAAATACCTTGTAATATATAGTAGTTTATCATTGAAAATACCTTATAATATAACGTAATATTCTGTGTATCATTGAAAATACCTTAGAATATATGGTAATTCTAGTCTATCAATGAAAATACCTTATAATATAACGTAATATGCAGTGTATCATTGAAAATTCCTTATAATATAACGTAATATGCAGTGTATCATTGAAAATACCTTATAATAAAACGTAATATGCAGTGTATCATTGAAGATACCTTATAATATATGGTAATTTGTAGTGTATCAATGAAAATACCTTATAATATAACGTAATATGCAGTGTATCATTGAAAATACCTTATAATATAACGTAATATGCAGTGTATCATTGGAAATACCTTATAATATATAGTAATTTTTTAGTGTATCATTGAAAATACCTAATAATATAACGTAATATTCTGTGTATCATTGAAAATACCTTATAATAAAACGTAATATGCAGTGTATCATTGAAAATACCTTATAATAAAACGTAATATGCAGTGTATCATGGAAGATACCTTATAATATATGGTAATTTGTAGTGTATCAATGAAAATACCTTATAATATAACGTAATATGCAGTGTATCATTGAAAATACCTTATAATATAACGTAATATGCAGTGTATCATTGAAAATACCTTATAATATAACGTAGTATGCAGTCTATCATGAAAAATACCTTATAAAATAATGTAATATGCAGTCTATCATTGAAAATACCTTATAATATATAGTAGTTTATCATTGAAAATACCTTAGAATATATGGTAATTTGTAGTGTATCAATGAAAATACCTTATAATATAACGTAATATGCAGTGTATCATTGAAAATAATTTATAATATATCGTAATTTGTAGTGTATCAATGAAAATACGTTATAATATAACGTAATATGCAGAGTATCATTGGAAATACCTTATAATATAACGTAATATGCAGTGTATCATTGAAAATACCTTATAATATATAGTAGTTTATCATTGAAAATACCTTAGAATATATGGTAATTTGTAGTGTATCAATGAAAATACCTTATAATATAACGTAATATGCAGTGTATCATTGGAAATACCTTATAATATATAGTAATTTTTTAGTGTATCATTGAAAATACCTAATAATATAACGTAATATGCGGTGTATCATTGAAAATACCTTATAATATAACGTAATATGCAGTGTATCATTGAAAATACCTTGTAATATATAGTAGTTTATCATTGAAAATACCTTATAATATAACGTAATATTCTGTGTATCATTGAAAATACCTTAGAATATATGGTAATTCTAGTCTATCAATGAAAATACCTTATAATATAACGTAATATGCAGTGTATCATTGAAAATTCCTTATAATATAACGTAATATGCAGTGTATCATTGAAAATACCATATAATAAAACGTAATATGCAGTGTATCATTGATGATACCTTATAATATATGGTAATTTGTAGTGTATCAATGAAAATACCTTATAATATAACGTAATATGCAGTGTATCATTGAAAATACCTTATAATATAACGTAATATGCAGTGTATCATTGGAAATACCTTATAATATATAGTAATTTTTTAGTGTATCATTGAAAATACCTAATAATATAACGTAATATTCTGTGTATCATTGAAAATACCTTATAATAAAACGTAATATGCAGTGTATCATTGAAAATATCTTATAATAAAACGTAATATGCAGTGTATCATTGAAGATACCTTATAATATATGGTAATTTGTAGTGTATCAATGAAAATACCTTATAATATAACGTAATATGCAGTGTATCATTGAAAATACCTTATAATATAACGTAATATGCAGTGTATCATTGAAAATACCTTATAATATAACGTAGTATGCAGTCTATCATGAAAAATACCTTATAAAATAATGTAATATGCAGTGTATCATTGAAAATACCTTATAATATAACGTAGTATGCAGTCTATCATGAAAAATACCTTATAAAATAATGTAATATGCAGTGTATCATTGAAAATACCTTATAATATAACGTGATATGCAGTGTATCATTGAAAATACCTTATAATATAACGAGATATGCAGTCTATCATTGAAAATACCTAATAATATAACGTAGTATGCAGTGTATCATTGAAAATACCCTATAATATACCGTAATATGCAGTGTATCATTGAAAATACATTATAATATAACGTAATATGCGGTGTATCATTGAAAATACCTTATAATATAACGTAATATGCAGTGTATCATTGAAAATACCTTGTAATATATAGTAGTTTATCATTGAAAATACCTTATAATATAACGTAATATTCTGTGTATCATTGAAAATACCTTAGAATATATGGTAATTCTAGTCTATCAATGAAAATACCTTATAATATAACGTAATATGCAGTGTATCATTGAAAATTCCTTATAATATAACGTAATATGCAGTGTATCATTGAAAATACCTTATAATAAAACGTAATATGCAGTGTATCATTGAAGATACCTTATAATATATGGTAATTTGTAGTGTATCAATGAAAATACCTTATAATATAACGTAATATGCAGTGTATCATTGAAAATACCTTATAATATAACGTAATATGCAGTGTATCATTGGAAATACCTTATAATATATAGTAATTTTTTAGTGTATCATTGAAAATACCTAATAATATAACGTAATATTCTGTGTATCATTGAAAATACCTTATAATAAAACGTAATATGCAGTGTATCATTGAAAATACCTTATAATAAAACGTAATATGCAGTGTATCATTGAAGATACCTTATAATATATGGTAATTTGTAGTGTATCAATGAAAATACCTTATAATATAACGTAATATGCAGTGTATCATTGAAAATACCTTATAATATAACGTAATATGCAGTGTATCATTGAAAATACCTTATAATATAACGTAATATGCGGTGTATCATTGAAAATACCGTAGAACATATGGTAATTCTAGTCTATCAATGAAAATACATTATAATATAAGGTAATATGCAGTGTATCATTGAAAATACCTTATAATATAACGTAATATGCAGTGTATCATTGGAAATACCTTTTAATATATAGTAATTTTTTAGTGTATCATTGAAAATACCTAATAATATAACGTAATATGCAGTGCATCATTGAAAATACCTTATAATATAACGTAATATGCAGTGTATCATTGAAAATACCTTATAATATAACGTAATATGCAGTGTATCATTGAAAATAATTTATAATATATCGTAATTTGTAGTGTATCAATGAAAATACGTTATAATATAACGTAATATGCAGAGTATCATTGGAAATACCTTATAATATAACGTAATATGCAGTGTATCATTGAAAATACCTTATAATATATAGTAGTTTATCATTGAAAATACCTTAGAATATATGGTAATTTGTAGTGTATCAATGAAAATACCTTATAATATAACGTAATATGCAGTGTATCATTGGAAATACCTTATAATATATAGTAATTTTTTAGTGTATCATTGAAAATACCTAATAATATAACGTAATATGCAGTGCATCATTGAAAATACCTTATAATATAACGTAATATGCAGTGTATCATTGAAAATACCTTATAATATAACGTAATATGCAGTGTATCATTGAAAATAATTTATAATATATCGTAATTTGTAGTGTATCAATGAAAATACGTTATAATATAACGGAATATGCAGAGTATCATTGGAAATACCTTATAATATAACGTAATATGCAGTGTATCATTGAAAATACCTTATAATATATAGTAGTTTATCATTGAAAATACCTTAGAATATATGGTAATTTGTAGTGTATCATTGAAAATACCTTGTAATATATAGTAGTTTATCATTGAAAATACCTTATAATATAACGTAATATTCTGTGTATCATTGAAAATACCTTATAATATAACGTAATATGCAGTGTATCATTGAAAATACCTTATAATATTTCGTAATATGCAGTGTATCATTGAAAATACCTTATAATATAACGTAATATGCAGTGTATCATTGAAAATTCCTTATAATATAACGTAATATGCAGTGTATCATTGAAAATACCTTATAATAAAACGTAATATGCAGTGTATCATTGAAGATACCTTATAATATATGGTAATTTGTAGTGTATCAATGAAAATACCTTATAATATAACGTAATATGCAGTGTATCATTGGAAATACCTTATAATATATAGTAATTTTTTAGTGTATCATTGAAAATACCTAATAATATAACGTAATATGCAGTGCATCATTGAAAATACCTTATAATATAACGTAATATGCAGTGTATCATTGAAAATTCCTTATAATATAACGTAATATGCAGTGTATCATTGAAAATACCTTATAATAAAACGTAATATGCAGTGTATCATTGAAGATACCTTATAATATATGGTAATTTGTAGTGTATCAATGAAAATACGTTATAATATAACGGAATATGCAGAGTATCATTGGAAATACCTTATAATATAACGTAATATGCAGTGTATCATTGAAAATACCTTATAATATATAGTAGTTTATCATTGAAAATACCTTAGAATATATGGTAATTTGTAGTGTATCATTGAAAATACCTTGTAATATATAGTAGTTTATCATTGAAAATACCTTATAATATAACGTAATATTCTGTGTATCATTGAAAATACCTTATAATATAACGTAATATGCAGTGTATCATTGAAAATACCTTATAATATTTCGTAATATGCAGTGTATCATTGAAAATACCTCACAATATAACGTAATATGCAGTCTATCATTGAAAATACCTTATAATATAATGTAATATGCAGAGTATCATTGAAAATACCTTATAATATTTCGTAATATGCAGTGTATCATTGAAAATACCTTATAATATAACGTAATATGCAGTGTATCATTGAAAATACCTTATAATATAACGTAGTATGCAGTCTATCATGAAAAATACCTTATAAAATAATGTAATATGCAGTGTATCATTGAAAATACCTTATAATATAACGTGATATGCAGTGTATCAATGAAAATACCTTATAATATAACGAGATATGCAGTCTATCATTGAAAATACCTAATAATATAACGTAGTATGCAGTGTATCATTGAAAATACCCTATAATATAACGTAATATGCAGTGTATCATTGAAAATACATTATAATATAACGTAATATGCGGTGTATCATTGAAAATACCTTATAATATAACGTAATATGCAGTGTATCATTGGAAATACCTTATAATATATAGTAATTTTTTAGTGTATCATTGAAAATACCTAATAATATAACGTAATATGCAGTGCATCATTGAAAATACCTTATAATAAAACGTAATATGCAGTGTATCATTGAAAATACCTTATAATATAACGTAATATGCAGTGTATCATTGGAAATACCTTATAATATATAGTAATTTTTTAGTGTATCATTGAAAATACCTAATAATATAACGTAATATGCAGTGCATCATTGAAAATACCTTATAATAAAACGTAATATGCAGTGTATCATTGAAAATTCCTTATAATATAACGTAATATGCAGTGTATCATTGAAAATACCTTATAATAAAACGTAATATGCAGTGTATCATTGAAGATACCTTATAATATATGGTAATTTGTAGTGTATCAATGAAAATACGTTATAATATAACGGAATATGCAGAGTATCATTGGAAATACCTTATAATATAACGTAATATGCAGTGTATCATTGAAAATACCTTATAATATATAGTAGTTTATCATTGAAAATACCTTAGAATATATGGTAATTTGTAGTGTATCATTGAAAATACCTTGTAATATATAGTAGTTTATCATTGAAAATACCTTATAATATAACGTAATATTCTGTGTATCATTGAAAATACCTTATAATATAACGTAATATGCAGTGTATCATTGAAAATACCTTATAATATTTCGTAATATGCAGTGTATCATTGAAAATACCTTATAATATAACGTAATATGCATTGTATCATTGAAAATACCTCACAATATAACGTAATATGCAGTCTATCATTGAAAATACCTTATAATATAATGTAATATGCAGAGTATCATTGAAAATACCTGATAATATAACGTAATATTCTGTGTATCATTGAAAATACCTTATAATATAACGTAATATGCAGTGTATCATTGAAAATACCTTATAATATAACGTAATATGCAGTGTATCATTGAAAATACCTTATAATATAACGTAATATGCAGTGTATCATTGAAAATACCTTATAATATAACGTAGTATGCAGTCTATCATGAAAAATACCTTATAAAATAATGTAATATGCAGTGTATCATTGAAAATACCTTATAATATAACGTGATATGCAGTGTATCATTGAAAATACCTTATAATATAACGAGATATGCAGTCTATCATTGAAAATACCTAATAATATAACGTAGTATGCAGTGTATCATTGAAAATACCCTATAATATAACGTAATATGCAGTGTATCATTGAAAATACATTATAATATAACGTAATATGCGGTGTATCATTGAAAATACCTTATAATATAACGTAATATGCAGTGTATCATTGAAAATACCTTGTAATATATAGTAGTTTATCATTGAAAATACCTTATAATATAACGTAATATTCTGTGTATCATTGAAAATACCTTAGAATATATGGTAATTCTAGTCTATCAATGAAAATACCTTATAATATAACGTAATATGCAGTGTATCATTGAAAATTCCTTATAATATAACGTAATATGCAGTGTATCATTGAAAATACCATATAATAAAACGTAATATGCAGTGTATCATTGAAGATACCTTATAATATATGGTAATTTGTAGTGTATCAATGAAAATACCTTATAATATAACGTAATATGCAGTGTATCATTGAAAATACCTTATAATATAACGTAATATGCAGTGTATCATTGGAAATACCTTATAATATATAGTAATTTTTTAGTGTATCATTGAAAATACCTAATAATATAACGTAATATTCTGTGTATCATTGAAAATACCTTATAATAAAACGTAATATGCAGTGTATCATTGAAAATATCTTATAATAAAACGTAATATGCAGTGTATCATTGAAGATACCTTATAATATATGGTAATTTGTAGTGTATCAATGAAAATACCTTATAATATAACGTAATATGCAGTGTATCATTGAAAATACCTTATAATATAACGTAATATGCAGTGTATCATTGAAAATACCTTATAATATAACGTAGTATGCAGTGTATCATTGAAAATACCTTATAATATATAGTAGTTTATCATTGAAAATACCTTAGAATATATGGTAATTTGTAGTGTATCATTGAAAATACCTTGTAATATATAGTAGTTTATCATTGAAAATACCTTATAATATAACGTAATATTCTGTGTATCATTGAAAATACCTTATAATATAACGTAATATGCAGTGTATCATTGAAAATACCTTATAATATTTCGTAATATGCAGTGTATCATTGAAAATACCTTATAATATAACGTAATATGCATTGTATCATTGAAAATACCTCACAATATAACGTAATATGCAGTCTATCATTGAAAATACCTTATAATATAATGTAATATGCAGAGTATCATTGAAAATACCTGATAATATAACGTAATATTCTGTGTATCATTGAAAATACCTTATAATATAACGTAATATGCAGTGTATCATTGAAAATACCTTATAATATATCGTAATATGCAGTGTATCATTGAAAATACCTTATAATATAACGTAATATGCAGTGTATCATTGAAAATACCTTATAATATAACGTAGTATGCAGTCTATCATGAAAAATACCTTATAAAATAATGTAATATGCAGTGTATCATTGAAAATACCTTATAATATAACGTGATATGCAGTGTATCATTGAAAATACCTTATAATATAACGAGATATGCAGTCTATCATTGAAAATACCTAATAATATAACGTAGTATGCAGTGTATCATTGAAAATACCCTATAATATAACGTAATATGCAGTGTATCATTGAAAATACCTTATAATATATAGTAGTTTATCATTGAAAATACCTTAGAATATATGGTAATTTGTAGTGTATCAATGAAAATACCTTATAATATAACGTAATATGCAGTGTATCATTGGAAATACCTTATAATATATAGTAATTTTTTAGTGTATCATTGAAAATACCTAATAATATAACGTAATATGCAGTGCATCATTGAAAATACCTTATAATATAACGTAATATGCAGTGTATCATTGAAAATACCTTATAATATAACGTAATATGCAGTGTATCATTGAAAATAATTTATAATATATCGTAATTTGTAGTGTATCAATGAAAATACGTTATAATATAACGGAATATGCAGAGTATCATTGGAAATACCTTATAATATAACGTAATATGCAGTGTATCATTGAAAATACCTTATAATATATAGTAGTTTATCATTGAAAATACCTTAGAATATATGGTAATTTGTAGTGTATCATTGAAAATACCTTGTAATATATAGTAGTTTATCATTGAAAATACCTTATAATATAACGTAATATTCTGTGTATCATTGAAAATACCTTATAATATAACGTAATATGCAGTGTATCATTGAAAATACCTTATAATATTTCGTAATATGCAGTGTATCATTGAAAATACCTTATAATATAACGTAATATGCAGTGTATCATTGAAAATTCCTTATAATATAACGTAATATGCAGTGTATCATTGAAAATACCTTATAATAAAACGTAATATGCAGTGTATCATTGAAGATACCTTATAATATATGGTAATTTGTAGTGTATCAATGAAAATACCTTATAATATAACGTAATATGCAGTGTATCATTGGAAATACCTTATAATATATAGTAATTTTTTAGTGTATCATTGAAAATACCTAATAATATAACGTAATATGCAGTGTATCATTGAAAATACCTTATAATATAACGTAATATGCAGTGTATCATTGAAAATTCCTTATAATATAACGTAATATGCAGTGTATCATTGAAAATACCTTATAATAAAACGTAATATGCAGTGTATCATTGAAGATACCTTATAATATATGGTAATTTGTAGTGTATCAATGAAAATACGTTATAATATAACGGAATATGCAGAGTATCATTGGAAATACCTTATAATATAACGTAATATGCAGTGTATCATTGAAAATACCTTATAATATATAGTAGTTTATCATTGAAAATACCTTAGAATATATGGTAATTTGTAGTGTATCATTGAAAATACCTTGTAATATATAGTAGTTTATCATTGAAAATACCTTATAATATAACGTAATATTCTGTGTATCATTGAAAATACCTTATAATATAACGTAATATGCAGTGTATCATTGAAAATACCTTATAATATTTCGTAATATGCAGTGTATCATTGAAAATACCTTATAATATAACGTAATATGCATTGTATCATTGAAAATACCTCACAATATAACGTAATATGCAGTCTATCATTGAAAATACCTTATAATATAATGTAATATGCAGAGTATCATTGAAAATACCTGATAATATAACGTAATATTCTGTGTATCATTGAAAATACCTTATAATATAACGTAATATGCAGTGTATCATTGAAAATACCTTATAATATATCGTAATATGCAGTGTATCATTGAAAATACCTTATAATATAACGTAATATGCAGTGTATCATTGAAAATACCTTATAATATAACGTAGTATGCAGTCTATCATGAAAAATACCTTATAAAATAATGTAATATGCAGTGTATCATTGAAAATACCTTATAATATAACGTGATATGCAGTGTATCATTGAAAATACCTTATAATATAACGAGATATGCAGTCTATCATTGAAAATACCTAATAATATAACGTAGTATGCAGTGTATCATTGAAAATACCCTATAATATAACGTAATATGCAGTGTATCATTGAAAATACATTATAATATAACGTAATATGCGGTGTATCATTGAAAATACCTTATAATATAACGTAATATGCAGTGTATCATTGAAAATACCTTGTAATATATAGTAGTTTATCATTGAAAATACCTTATAATATAACGTAATATTCTGTGTATCATTGAAAATACCTTAGAATATATGGTAATTCTAGTCTATCAATGAAAATACCTTATAATATAACGTAATATGCAGTGTATCATTGAAAATTCCTTATAATATAACGTAATATGCAGTGTATCATTGAAAATACCATATAATAAAACGTAATATGCAGTGTATCATTGAAGATACCTTATAATATATGGTAATTTGTAGTGTATCAATGAAAATACCTTATAATATAACGTAATATGCAGTGTATCATTGAAAATACCTTATAATATAATGTAATATGCAGAGTATCATTGAAAATACCTGATAATATAACGTAATATTCTGTGTATCATTGAAAATACCTTATAATATAACGTAATATGCAGTGTATCATTGAAAATACCTTATAATATTTCGTAATATGCAGTGTATCATTGAAAATACCTTATAATATAACGTAATATGCAGTGTATCATTGAAAATACCTTATAATATAACGTAGTATGCAGTCTATCATGAAAAATACCTTATAAAATAATGTAATATGCAGTGTATCATTGAAAATACCTTATAATATAACGTGATATGCAGTGTATCATTGAAAATACCTTATAATATAACGAGATATGCAGTCTATCATTGAAAATACCTAATAATATAACGTAGTATGCAGTGTATCATTGAAAATACCCTATAATATAACGTAATATGCAGTGTATCATTGAAAATACATTATAATATAACGTAATATGCGGTGTATCATTGAAAATACCTTATAATATAACGTAATATGCAGTGTATCATTGAAGATACCTTATAATATATGGTAATTTGTAGTGTATCAATGAAAATACCTTATAATATAACGTAATATGCAGTGTATCATTGAAAATACCTTATAATATAACGTAATATGCAGTGTATCATTGGAAATACCTTATAATATATAGTAATTTTTTAGTGTATCATTGAAAATACCTAATAATATAACGTAATATTCTGTGTATCATTGAAAATACCTTATAATAAAACGTAATATGCAGTGTATCATTGAAAATATCTTATAATAAAACGTAATATGCAGTGTATCATTGAAGATACCTTATAATATATGGTAATTTGTAGTGTATCAATGAAAATACCTTATAATATAACGTAATATGCAGTGTATCATTGAAAATACCTTATAATATAACGTAATATGCAGTGTATCATTGAAAATACCTTATAATATAACGTAGTATGCAGTCTATCATGAAAAATACCTTATAAAATAATGTAATATGCAGTGTATCAATGAAAATACATTATAATATAAGGTAATATGCAGTGTATCATTGAAAATACCTTATAATATAACGTAATATGCAGTGTATCATTGGAAATACCTTTTAATATATAGTAATTTTTTAGTGTATCATTGAAAATACCTAATAATATAACGTAATATGCAGTGCATCATTGAAAATACCTTATAATATAACGTAATATGCAGTGTATCATTGAAAATACCTTATAATATAACGTAATATGCAGTGTATCATTGAAAATAATTTATAATATATCGTAATTTGTAGTGTATCAATGAAAATACGTTATAACATAACGTAATATGCAGAGTATCATTGGAAATACCTTATAATATAACGTAATATGCAGTGTATCATTGAAAATACCTTATAATATATAGTAATTTATCATTGAAAATACCTTAGAATATATGGTAATTTGTAGTGTATCAATGAAAATACCTTATAATATAACGTAATATGCAGTGTATCATTGAAAATACCTTATAATATAACGTAATATGAAGTGTATCATTGAAAATACCTTATGATATAACGTAATATGCAGTGTATCATTGAAAATACCTTAGAATATATGGTAATTCTAGTCTATCATTGAAAATACCTTATAATATATAGTAGTTTATCATTGAAAATACCTTAGAATATATGGTAATTTGTAGTGTATCATTGAAAATACCTTGTAATATATAGTAGTTTATCATTGAAAATACCTTATAATATAACGTAATATTCAGTGTATCATTGAAAATACCTTATAATATTTCGTAATATGCAGTGTATCATTGAAAATACCTAATAATATAACGTAGTATGCAGTGTATCATTGAAGATACCTTATAATATATGGTAATTTGTAGTGTATCAATGAAAATACCTTATAATATAACGTAATATGCAGTGTATCATTGAAAATACCTTATAATATAACGTAATATGCAGTGTATCATTGGAAATACCTTATAATATATAGTAATTTTTTAGTGTATCATTGAAAATACCTAATAATATAACGTAATATTCTGTGTATCATTGAAAATACCTTATAATAAAACGTAATATGCAGTGTATCATTGAAAATATCTTATAATAAAACGTAATATGCAGTGTATCATTGAAGATACCTTATAATATATGGTAATTTGTAGTGTATCAATGAAAATACCTTATAATATAACGTAATATGCAGTGTATCATTGAAAATACCTTATAATATAACGTAATATGCAGTGTATCATTGAAAATACCTTATAATATAACGTAGTATGCAGTCTATCATGAAAAATACCTTATAAAATAATGTAATATGCAGTGTATCATTGAAAATACCTTATAATATAACGTAGTATGCAGTCTATCATGAAAAATACCTTATAAAATAATGTAATATGCAGTGTATCATTGAAAATACCTTATAATATAACGTGATATGCAGTGTATCATTGAAAATACCTTATAATATAACGAGATATGCAGTCTATCATTGAAAATACCTAATAATATAACGTAGTATGCAGTGTATCATTGAAAATACCGTATAATATAACGTAATATGCAGTGTATCATTGAAAATACATTATAATATAACGTAATATGCGGTGTATCATTGAAAATACCTTATGATATAACGTAATATGCAGTGTATCATTGAAAATACCTTGTAATATATAGTAGTTTATCATTGAAAATACCTTATAATATAACGTAATATTCTGTGTATCATTGAAAATACCTTAGAATATATGGTAATTCTAGTCTATCAATGAAAATACCTTATAATATAACGTAATATGCAGTGTATCATTGAAAATTCCTTATAATATAACGTAATATGCAGTGTATCATTGAAAATACCTTATAATAAAACGTAATATGCAGTGTATCATTGAAGATACCTTATAATATATGGTAATTTGTAGTGTATCAATGAAAATACCTTATAATATAACGTAATATGCAGTGTTTCATTGAAAATACCTTATAATATAACGTAATATGCAGTGTATCATTGGAAATACCTTATAATATATAGTAATTTTTTAGTGTATCATTGAAAATACCTAATAATATAACGTAATATTCTGTGTATCATTGAAAATACCTTATAATAAAACGTAATATGCAGTGTATCATTGAAAATACCTTATAATAAAACGTAATATGCAGTGTATCATTGAAGATACCTTATAATATATGGTAATTTGTAGTGTATCAATGAAAATACCTTATAATATAACGTAATATGCAGTGTATCATTGAAAATACCTTATAATATAACGTAATATGCAGTGTATCATTGAAAATACCTTATAATATAACGTAGTATGCAGTCTATCATGAAAAATACCTTATAAAATAATGTAATATGCAGTGTATCAATGAAAATACATTATAATATAAGGTAATATGCAGTGTATCATTGAAAATACCTTATAATATAACGTAATATGCAGTGTATCATTGGAAATACCTTTTAATATATAGTAATTTTTTAGTGTATCATTGAAAATACCTAATAATATAACGTAATATGCAGTGCATCATTGAAAATACCTTATAATATAACGTAATATGCAGTGTATCATTGAAAATACCTTATAATATAACGTAATATGCAGTGTATCATTGAAAATAATTTATAATATATCGTAATTTGTAGTGTATCAATGAAAATACGTTATAACATAACGTAATATGCAGAGTATCATTGGAAATACCTTATAATATAACGTAATATGCAGTGTATCATTGAAAATACCTTATAATATATAGTAGTTTATCATTGAAAATACCTTAGAATATATGGTAATTTGTAGTGTATCAATGAAAATACCTTATAATATAACGTAATATGCAGTGTATCATTGAAAATACCTTATAATATAACGTAATATGAAGTGTATCATTGAAAATACCTTATGATATAACGTAATATGCGGTGTATCATTGAAAATACCGTAGAATATATGGTAATTCTAGTCTATCATTGAAAATACCTTATAATATATAGTAGTTTATCATTGAAAATACCTTAGAATATATGGTAATTTGTAGTGTATCATTGAAAATACCTTGTAATATATAGTAGTTTATCATTGAAAATACCTTATAATATAACGTAATATTCAGTGTATCATTGAAAATACCTTATAATATTTCGTAATATGCAGTGTATCATTGAAAATACCTAATAATATAACGTAGTATGCAGTGTATCATTGAAAATACCCTATAATATAACGTAATATGCAGTGTATCATTGAAAATACATTATATTATAACGTAATATTCTGTGTATCATTGAAAATACCTTAGAATATATGGTAATTCTAGTCTATCAATGAAAATACCTTATAATATAACGTAATATGCAGTGTATCATTGAAAATTCCTTATAATATAACGTAATATGCAGTGTATCATTGAAAATACCTTATAATAAAACGTAATATGCAGTGTATCATTGAAGATACCTTATAATATATGGTAATTTGTAGTGTATCAATGAAAATACCTTATAATATAACGTAATATGCAGTGTATCATTGAAAATACCTTATAATATATAGTAATTTTTTAGTGTATCATTGAAAATACCTAATAATATAACGTAATATGCAGTGCATCATTGAAAATACCTTATAATATAACGTAATATGCAGTGTATCATTGAAAATACCTTATAATATAACGTAATATGCAGTGTATCATTGAAAATAATTTATAATATATCGTAATTTGTAGTGTATCAATGAAAATACGTTATAATATAACGGAATATGCAGAGTATCATTGGAAATACCTTATAATATAACGTAATATGCAGTGTATCATTGAAAATACCTTATAATATTTCGTAATATGCAGTGTATCATTGAAAATACCTTATAATATAACGTGATATGCAGTGTATCATTGAAAATACCTTATAATATAACGAGATATGCAGTCTATCATTGAAAATACCTAATAATATAACGTAGTATGCAGTGTATCATTGAAAATACCCTATAATATAACGTAATATGCAGTGTATCATTGAAAATACATTATAATATAACGTAATATGCGGTGTATCATTGAAAATACCTTATAATATAACGTAATATGCAGTCTATCATTGAAAATACCTCACAATATAACGTAATATGCAGTCTATCATTGAAAATACCTTATAATATAATGTAATATGCAGAGTATCATTGAAAATACCTGATAATATAACGTAATATGCAGTGTATCATTGAAAATACCTCATAATATAACGTAATATGCAGTCTATCATTGAAAATACCTTATAATATAATGTAATATGCAGTCTATAATTGAAAATACCTTATAATATAACGTAATATGCAGTGTATCATTGAAAATACCTTGTAATATATACTAGTTTATCATTGAAAATACCTTATAATATAACGTAATATTCTGTGTATCATTGAAAATACCTTATAATATAACGTGATATGCAGTGTATCATTGAAAATACTTTATAATATTTCGTAATATGCAGTGTATCATTGAAAATACCTTATAATATAACGTAATATGCAGTGTATCATTGAAAATACCTTATAATATAACGTAGTATGCAGTCTATCATGAAAAATACCTTATAAAATAATGTAATATGCAGTGTATCATTGAAAATACCTTATAATATAACGTGATATGCAGTGTATCATTGAAAATACCTTATAATATAACGAGATATGCAGTCTATCATTGAAAATACCTAATAATATAACGTAGTATGCAGTGTATCATTGAAAATACCCTATAATATACCGTAATATGCAGTGTATCATTGAAAATACATTATAATATAACGTAATATGCGGTGTATCATTGAAAATACCTTATATTATAACGTAATATTCTGTGTATCATTGAAAATACCTTAGAATATATGGTAATTCTAGTCTATCAATGAAAATACCTTATAATATAACGTAATATGCAGTGTATCATTGAAAATTCCTTATAATATAACGTAATATGCAGTGTATCATTGAAAATACCTTATAATAAAACGTAATATGCAGTGTATCATTGAAGATACCTTATAATATATGGTAATTTGTAGTGTATCAATGAAAATACCTTATAATATAACGTAATATGCAGTGTATCATTGGAAATACCTTATAATATATAGTAATTTTTTAGTGTATCATTGAAAATACCTAATAATATAACGTAATATGCAGTGCATCATTGAAAATACCTTATAATATAACGTAATATGCAGTGTATCATTGAAAATACCTTATAATATAACGTAATATGCAGTGTATCATTGAAAATAATTTATAATATATCGTAATTTGTAGTGTATCAATGAAAATACGTTATAATATAACGGAATATGCAGAGTATCATTGGAAATACCTTATAATATAACGTAATATGCAGTGTATCATTGAAAATACCTTATAATATATAGTAGTTTATCATTGAAAATACCTTAGAATATATGGTAATTTGTAGTGTATCATTGAAAATACCTTGTAATATATAGTAGTTTATCATTGAAAATACCTTATAATATAACGTAATATTCTGTGTATCATTGAAAATACCTTATAATATAACGTAATATGCAGTGTATCATTGAAAATACCTTATAATATTTCGTAATATGCAGTGTATCATTGAAAATACCTTATAATATAACGTAATATGCATTGTATCATTGAAAATACCTTTATAATATAACGTAGTATGCAGTCTATCATGAAAAATACCTTATAAAATAATGTAATATGCAGTGTATCATTGAAAATACCTTATAATATAACGTGATATGCAGTGTATCATTGAAAATACCTTATAATATATAGTAGTTTATCATTGAAAATACCTTAGAATATATGGTAATTTGTAGTGTATCATTGAAAATACCTTGTAATATATAGTAGTTTATCATTGAAAATACCTTATAATATAACGTAATATTCTGTGTATCATTGAAAATACCTTATAATATAACGTAATATGCAGTGTATCATTGAAAAATACCTTATAATATTTCGTAATATGCAGTGTATCATTGAAAATACCTTATAATATAACGTAATATGCATTGTATCATTGAAAATACCTTATAATATAACGTAGTATGCAGTCTATCATGAAAAATACCTTATAAAATAATGTAATATGCAGTGTATCATTGAAAATACCTTATAATATCACGTGATATGCAGTGTATCATTGAAAATACCTTATAATATAACGAGATATGCAGTCTATCATTGAAAATACCTAATAATATAACGTAGTATGCAGTGTATCATTGAAAATACCCTATAATATAACGTAATATGCAGTGTATCATTGAAAATACATTATAATATAACGTAATATGCGGTGTATCATTGAAAATACCTTATAATATAACGTAATATGCAGTCTATCATTGAAAAATACCTCACAATATAACGTAATATGCAGTCTATCATTGAAAATACCTTATAATATAATGTAATATGCAGAGTATCATTGAAAATACCTGATAATATAACGTAATATGCAGTATTATCATTGAAAATACCTCATAATATAACGTAATATGCAGTCTATCATTGAAAATACCTTATAATATAATGTAATATGCAGTCTATCATTGAAAATACCTTATAATATAACGTAATATGCAGTGTATCATTGAAAATACCTTGTAATATATACTAGTTTATCATTGAAAATTACCTTATAAATATAACGTAATATTCTGTGTATCATTGAAAATACCTTATAATATAACGTGATATGCAGTGTATCATTGAAAATACTTTATAATATTTCGTAATATGCAGTGTATCATTGAAAATACCTTATAATATAACGTAATATGCAGTGTATCATTGAAAATACCTTATTAATATAACGTAGTATGCAGTCTATCATGAAAAATACCTTATAAAATAATGTAACTATGCAGTGTATCATTGAAAATACCCTATAATATACCGTAATATGCAGTGTATCATTGAAAATACATTATAATATAACGTAATATGCGGTGTATCATGAAAATACCTTATAATATAACGTAATATGCAGTCTATTCATTGAAAATACCTCACAATATAACGTAATATGCAGTCTATCATTGAAAATACCTTATAATATAATGTAATATGCAGAGATCATTGAAAATACCTGATAATATAACGTAATATGCAGTGTATCATTGAAAAATACCTCATAATATAACGTAATATGCAGTCTATCATTGAAATATACCTTATATATATAAATGTAATATGCAGTCTATCATTGAAAATACCTTATAATATAACGTAATATGCAGTGTATCATTGAAAATACCTTGTAATATATAGTAGTTTATCATTGAAAATACCTTATAATATAACGTAATATGCAGTGTATCATTGAAAATACATTATAATATAAAGTAATATGCGGTGTATCATTGAAAATACCTTATAATATAACGTAATATGCAGTGTATCATTGAAAATACCTTGTAATATATAGTAGTTTATCATTGAAAAATACCTTATAATATAACGTAATATTCTGTGTATCATTGAAAATACCTTAGAATATATGGTAATTCTAGTCTATCAATGAAAATACCTCATAATTATAACGTAATATGCAGTGTATCATTGAAAATACCTTATAATATAACGTAATATGCAGTGTATCATTGAAAATACCTTATAATATAACGTCAAGATGCGGTGTATCATTGAAAAATACCGTAGAATATATGGTAATTCTAGTCTATCAATGAAAATACATTATAATATACAGGTAATATGCAGTGTATCATTGAAAATACCTTATAATATAACGTAATATGCAGTGTATCAT